>APFE030831212.1:18801-28879 GCA_000404065.3 Pinus taeda
CTAGCATCAACTCTTTTTCTAGAGTTTTCACTTTGGCCTCCAAGGCCTTTATTTCTCTTTGCTTTTCTGCCACTGTCAATCTTTGATTTGTCATAACTGGCCTCCAGCTTGGCCAGTTTTTCCTTGGCAAATAAAATTGCATCATCAAGATCGAAATTGCTTGTCCTACAGAGCTTTCTCTAACTCTGCCTCCATTTGTAGTATCCTTTGGTTCATGACCAGCAACAGCTCCATGGCATTATCCACCTGCTTCTCTTGTGCTAGCTCTGCTGTTTCAGGATGGATGGTAGGAGGTAATTTTTCCTGTCTTCTCAATGCAGCTATATCATCTTCTTTTTTCTTCATAAGGGCTCTAACACCCTTTGGGTCATGTCCCAAATCAATAATTATGTCCTCCAGAGTCTTTATTCTGTTGTCTTTTGCAGAGGAGGACAACCTTTCATAATCAAGCTGCCTGTTGGTGTTCTTCAAGGCTTATTTTAGCTGATGGGCCAGCATTGCCCTGTCAGCAAGTGTTGCATACACCATCTCCCCAGTCTATTTGTGCAGCTCAATCTGATCCATGGGGTGTATGTCTTTAGCAAAGACCTCTAGGTTTGTCCTGTAATAATCTGTTGTGGTCTTTGGGTGTGGGACTTTGGGCTTCAGATGAGTGAAGATCATCTTTTCTTCCTTTAGATCATAGGCAGCCATTAATCTTTGTTTTTTGGCTGGGGTTGTATTCAGGAATTGCTCATAGAGCTTCACCCTTAGCAACTCATTTTGTGCCTTGATCTCTTTGAAGCCTTCTTTAACTATAGCTGGCTTTTTGCCCTGTTGTCTGGAGGAGGATACCTCTATGGTCTGCTGCTGGGCCTGTTCTAGCTGAAATGAGCTAGTGGCAGTCTGTTGGCTTGTTTGCCTTTCTTTACTGTGGCTTTATGCCAGCTCTTCACTTATATCTCCTTCTTCTGTCTCAGGGTCTGTCCTCGGCCTCTTGGCCTCTGGTTGCTGTGATGACCCTGTTGGAGGTGTGATCTCCTCTCTGTCTCTCTTTTTCCCTCTCTCATCATTGAGAGGAGTCTGCAAAACTGGGTTTTGAATTTGTTCAGTTTGCTGTGGAGGCGCCTGCTCTGATTGCTGATCTTTTGCTGTGCTAGGCTGCCCTGTCTCTACCTCTTGTTGTTCATCCATATTCTCCTTTCCCTTTGCTGTAGTTGTTGTGGCTAGAGCTTGCTGGATGTCCTGTGCAGCTGGAGCAGCAGAGGTGCCTTCTCCTGCTTGGACTGGTTGCTTGAATAAGACCTATTGAAAAGAGTCTAAGTCAAGAGTTTTTTCCAAGTCCTTTACATTCTGCTCCATTATTTCTTCCTGATTCAATTCCTCTACTATTGATTCAGGCACCCATTCATCTTGATTAGCAAAGTGTTGTATTTGAGGGATTGGGCAATGCTTATAGGCTTGCAGCCTATATTTGACCCTCCTGGCACTGATGAAACCTTCAGGGTCATAAGGGACTCACCAGAAGCTTCTCTTGAGTTTGAGCTGTTGTCCTAGTATTTGATCAGCTTCTTGCGACCCATCTTTTTTGTTCATGACAAATGGGCCTAGGTGGTCCCTGAACTTCAGGTTGGCTTTCTTCTCGGCATTGTGAAAGTGTGTTAGATCAGAGTTTATGAGCTGTCTGTAGTACTCCAGGGCAAATAGCCTCATAGGGACATATTTTGGGAGCCTGTAGGGACATAGCTCACAGCCATAAATTCTGATGACAGTGTGGTTTTGGTACAAGTACCAATCACCAATTTTGTAGCTTCTGGATAGCTGCAAAATTTTCTGCATATCCTTGGACAATCTGATAGGAGGGGTCCTCTTTAAGAGGCATGTGACTGGATACACAAACTGATCAATGAACTCACAGTATGAGTAGGGGGAATTCTGGACTTGGTGGAAGATTGAAGACCAAAAGATCACAGACCTCCTCTCACCCTGTGAGTCTAGTTTCCTGATTGAGCACTGGAAGCAATCTGTTTGGTAGTACAAGAATAAGTGATAGATGTATGAGGAATATTTGAATATTTCCTCCCTGTTCAGTCTTGTCAGTTGATCATGCATCTTATTGGCAATGTATTTGGCATAATTGTATTTCATAGTAGGGGGCTTCACAAGGCTGTATGTAGAGAGCATAACCAGCACAGTTAGATCAACATGCTTGTTTGTAGTGAACCCCAGTACAGAGGTTAGCATGTCCACCAGCAGCTTGCCAACCTCATTGAAATCTGCATAGGAAAAAGGAGGTGGCCCAGAAGGTTGGCAGTCTGCCTTCATGAATTTCCTCGCTATGGCAACAATGTCTGTGCTAGAGAGTTTGGAGCCCTCATCTAGCAAATAGTTCATGGAGAAGGGGTATAGCAGCTGGGTCTGCTTGTAGTTGAGCATCTGGTTGATGGAATCTGGAGTTATATAAAAGAGGATGCTCCCAGATGGAGACTTTACAGCCCTGAGTTTCTGGTCATAGTTCTCTGCACATAGGTGGATGATTTCAGGAAAGGTGTTGACAGAAGGAAGGAAGTAGGTGGGCAGATTGGATTCCCAGATGCTATACAGGTCACTGTTGTCCAAGTGACTGTTTCTTAGTTGGCAATATGTTTGCAAGTGGCTTCTCTCTGCCACAAAGTCTGTGATGAGGGCATCACTGTCCACCAGTGGCATAGCTTCTAGTTCTCTGTTAGGTGGATTCATAGGCAATACATCCACAGCAGCTGGAGTGGCCATTGTCTTGTTTTAATTGAATGCTTTCTGTATTTCAAGCTTGATGTGAATGCTGAGGAAATGGCTTACTGATCTCTGTTTGCAGTAAGTAGTTTGGCAGTGCAAGGAGACTGCTACAGGCTTAACGAATCTGTGGGGCACTCTGTTTTAAAGAACCAGAGTGTGTTTGAGCTGGTTAGCTGGTTACTTGCAGACAATTCCTTTAGCAGGGGTAAGGGAACTGTCAATTCAGTCTTCTAGCCAGTATTTGGGCTCCTTTAGTTGCTCTTTGTGGAAAATGGTGAATTTCACAGAGGGTCACGGGTTTCTTCGAGTTTTCGTCACGCAGGGGTTACAGAGGCTTTTTAGGTAGATTTTAGTGGTGAATTTTAACAATGTGGATCCTTTAGCTGAGTTCTTTAAGCAGGAAAATAGGATTGCAAGGAGAACAGTGGACAAGAGAGGATGCTCGCAGCAAATACTTGGTTTTAATGGCGTATGAGGCGTTTTCACCGGTCGAATTGGCTGAATTGCAGGTAGTTGGGTTGATAATGGAGGCGGCAGCAACTTTGGCGGATAACTTTTTCTTTTTGACCGTTGTAGGATGAATTTCGCTTTCAGGGGAGCTCCAGACGTTGTAGGATGAATTTCGCTTTCAGGGGAGCTCCAGACATTGTAGAAAATAATGCGAAATAACGGTTTTTCGATGCCTTTTTATGCATTTTTGGCATATTGGCGCCTTTTTGTGATGACGTCATTCTGACGTCATCATGGGCCCGGGTACGGATGGGTGACGTGGCGGCTGACGTGGGTGCCCAGGTGGCAGTGATACGGTGGCAGGGTGGATAGAGCAACACGGTGGCTAGGGGTGACGTGGAGGCTTGGTGGCGGTAAAGCGGGGTGACGTCACGCTGACAAGGGCGTGACGTCAGCGCGGGAGGAAGGCGATAAGCGGTCTCCTCGGAGGGGTCCTTGGTGGTAAGCGGTTTGGAGGGGGGGGGCAGCGAACACTGCGGGCGCCTGACGCGTGGCGGGGGTACGGCAGCAATACCGCCCATCCCCCGGACGCAAAAGGTCGGGTAGGTCCGCTACAATATCGACCGCCCACCGTTGGATGGGTGGGGCGGAAGATCGGACGATGGGCGGGAATTGCAAAGTGACGGCGCGTTAATGCACCGGGGGCCCGCCCAAATATTTAATTAGATTTTAATAAATCGGGCGAGGGGTGGGTTTAGAACATTAGGTTATGAGTTTTTCGGGTTAAAACACACATTTTATTAAATGTTTCTTATTTAAAACTTTATAATAAAACGGGTTTAGGGCGGAGGAAAGGGGGAAAAGGGTAAATGAGGGCGGGGAATTTGATTTTTTTTACCTTTACCATGGTTTTTTTCCAAAACCCATAGTTTTTAGGATGATTGAGGGTTAATACTAACCCTTGAGGGGTTAATATTTCCCAAGGAAGGTATATAGCTATAGTGCTAGGGGGAGGGTAGTTATAGATATTTTTTGGGAAATTTTCAATAGATTGTAATAGAATTAGGGGAAGGGGGGAGTTAGGGAGCTAGATAATATGTTAGTGATTAATATGGTTTGTGAGGTTAATGAAGGGGTAAAGCCAAGTTTTAATAAGTGAAACTTTAACTTAGGATTTTGAGGATAAATGAAATGATGGAAAAATATGTTTTACACAAAAATGTGGCTTCTTTTCATGTTTGAACTCCATGGCTTGACCAAGTAATTTGTGATGCAGTGAAGTGGAACTAGACACCTGAGCAGATCTCAAGGTCCTTGGGAGTGTTAGTAAAATGAAGTTTGGGGGAAAATGGGGAAGTTAGACATGCTTCCAATGCTTGTCCTCCACTCTTTGACTTTGAGGCCAATACCCTGAGTGGCATAAGTTTTTGCACGTAATAGGCCAATTGGTGATGGCTCTCCATTTCTGCAACCTTGCACTACTTACCCATCCTAGTAATCCTAACATTTTTTCTTCACTAAAGTGGGTGCACTTGAATTAGCAGACCCTGATTTTCCTCTTTTTCTTTTGACTGCCCTCCTATCCAAAACCTACCCTTATTTCTTCCAAGGGCCCAGATTAAGCAGTTGGGCATCTTTGTTTCTCTACCTAGCTAGTCATCTGCCAAGCTTGAGCTGTTTGGTCAGGGAACATTCTCTATTCTGCAGCAAGAAATTTAACCATGGCATGGTCCAGCTTAGATTGTTGGGCCATCCATCAAGTGTGATTAGCAGCAGTATTTGTAGAACATGATACTGCCAAATAAGCTAGTAGTGGCATTTTGACTGGCCACTTTCCTGGTCTTTAGTTTGGGGTTCATTTTCACTTTTCTTTTGACCACTTGATTTTCTTGCCTTTTGATTATTCTTTTAAGGCATACCCTCTTTTCTTTTTTTTTAATATTTTGTAGCATGTACACAAAATATGGAACCTTTGCAGCCTGCAATGATGAACATATTTGGTCCTTCCACTGTCAATCATGAAAGATGAAGCCTATTGGTATAGGAACCTAACACGACACACACTCCCTTCCACAACTCATTGAAGATGAGGGTGTGTTTTATCATACGGGACCATTCAGGATAGTTCTCCTTGCCAGTGAGAACTATTCCTACCATGGATATGATTGAATGCACTCTGTAAAAAAAAAAAAAAACTTTTGCTGATAGAAAAGAATACTTCTGCTAATATACAGTAAAAATGTACTCAAAAATTTTTGTGGGAAGCGATTTTGGTTGTTTAATTCATATCACAGTCAATAATCAATCATTCACCGCGAGCTCTACAAAGTTGGAGCAGCAACGACATCACAATTTCAAGCTCTGATGGCAGACATCTCATGTAATCACGAGGCATCTCATAGATCTACTAGTATTTACTCGATGTCTGAAATGAACGTATCTGGTCAGCCCATACAAATCCACCAAATTGCTTTTCAAGATTGCAGCATTACCGCATCACTAGTTGAGTAGTTATGAATAGAAGAAAAAGAGCGCCACCGCATCAATGTAGACAGATATGAATAGAAGAGTATCACCGTATCACTGAACAACGTTTTAAACAAAAATATGGGACAACGATTTAAACGAACTGATCAACCTCATTAAACAACGTATCATTGAACAACGTATCATCAAACAGCGTATCACTGAACAACGTTTTAAAAAATAATGGGAAGGCTGACCGTAGTGATTCTATGGGAACGTAACAATGAGTAACAAGGTTCAACATACACCACTCATGGCATTTAGTGTTTAAAAAAATGTATGGCATATACTGTCGAGACTCGAAATGAGCCTTTTACTTCACGCCGAGGGGACCCAATACACCAAAAACATTGTCCGCCTTCCGCTTGGACAGAGGCGTTCTTAAAAGAAAATAAACGCAAAAACGACAATGGTGAATGAATGTAGTGCAAGACTTCAAACAATTTGGATTAAAAGCTGCTACTGAAAATAATGTCGGGTTTGGCGGTATTTGAAATGGTACAGAGGAAAACGAGAATGGCAATGGCAGAGCCCATGTTGAGCCAACTTAAGCATAGTAAGAGGGTGGCTACAGCGTCTGCTAAAACCCAAGCCAATGCCATCGTTAAACCCCTCGACTCCATCGGAGTATTGAGCAAAGAAGGTCGTTTGAAGGAGGCGCGAGGTATTTTATGTCAGACAGGCTGGCGCGCGAACTCCTGTACATACGTTTCCCTCTTCGTTTTAGTCATGAACCAGCGCTATTCAAAAAAAATTTAACGTACCATGTCAGACATGACAGCGCTTATTCAAAAAAAGATTTAACGTACAGCTCTTCTGTCTGGACAGAATGGACAGATGCGTTATGAGGCAGTGCTGGCAGAGTTAGTTTATTTTAGGACAGAGGGGAATCAGGTAGAGGCAGAGTAGCACTGGAATAAGGCAGAGGCCAGGACAGAGGAGTTATAGGAGCATAATAGCTAAAACAAGGAGCTGGCTCTGATACCATGTCAGGCCAGGTAGTAATTCCAATAGGCAGTAAAACTGATTCATTTTATTTCATTAGGTAGGCTATTGTTATATACAAAAGGGTGTGACTGCTCAGTTCATCTTCTGATGACTGTTCACATTCCTAATTTAACTATTTACATAAATTCACCCAATCGTGAGGATTAGGTGTCAACAGGAATCAAATCATGTTCTACATAAAACATTATCCACCAAACACTATATCAAACTAGTTTTAGGGTGTAAGACCTTAAATAAATGTAATAGTATCAAAGTGATATGCCATAAATCCCACCATAGTGCTATGCCATTGTAATAATAAATTTTTGGGTAACAACTATGAGTAAAAGAGGGTCTACAAGGCATGAAATTTATACTATCAACAAATTTAAGAGTGAGAGAGAATGTTATTTAACATTCCTAGGAATTGCACTTAAAACTAATTTTTAAATGTAAAAAAATAAAACAAAAACCAACAATAATCATATCATATCCTATGCCAAGTTATGTCTAGAAATTTAAATTTTTTATATTGATGACACCTCAATTAAGCTAGTGGATGCAAAGTTGGATTATGAGTATGTAGTTTTCAAATGTGGAGCATGGGTTGACTATGGTCATTTGGCAACCACACCCAAAGAAAAAAATGGAATTAAGAAAGAACTCCAAACATTTGGGGAGGAATATAAGGAAGTCAAACCATTAACCTACGTGGTGGAAAGGCATGGAAAAGAACCATCACTTTATCGAGAGAAATTCATTTAGGATAAAAATAAATAAAAACAAAGAAGAAGCTCACAAAAATAACCTTGTAGAGGAAGTCGTGATCACAAAATTGGGCAAGGTAGATCCATCTCATATTACTCCTTTTGGAAAAAATAAAGAAAATGAATTCGAATGAATAAGCAAAAAAAACAAAATACAACACTATAGTTGTAGGAATATACAGGGTAAGTTCCTCAGACAGAACACCAAAAGGACACCGCTCACAAACAGATCACAGATCAATACACCAATATTTTGACGTGGTTAAAACCCTCAGAGAGGGAAACAATCCACGGCCTGTGCCAACGTGGCTACTACAGGCAATTTATTAATAAAAGAATGAAAATTTACATAAGCTTCTCTCATGCACGGTGAACCTACAAATGACCCTCCATGCGCTTTAAATAGAATTCATGGACCAATCGGGTGTCAAGCCACGGATCAAGTGTCGGTAATACCGAGGAGAGAATGAACCGTCTGATCACTACATATCGTGACTGTCGGATTGTAAGTTACAAATGTACATGTTAAAGAAACAAACTTTACCTAACTCTATACCTAACTCTATACTAGACCAAGTTGAACTTAACTATTCCTATGTGTCGGAATATCCTAACATCCCCCCTTAAGAACAACTTGGGATAGGATTGAAGGATTTACAAATATGACACAATAGGAGAAGGAAGGAGGCACTAGAGCCTATCCCCCCTTAGTGAACTCCAACCATAAATCGAAGTTTAGTAAACTTCGCTTCTGTGAGAGCCTTTGCCAAGATGTCTGCAACTTGATCATCTGTTGAACAATATTGCACTTCAAGAACATGGTCATGAATGAGCTTTCTAATGAAGTGCATGTGTAGTTCAATGTGTTTGCTGCGCTGATGCTGAACTGGATCATTGCAAAGCTGAATGGCACTTTGATTATCACACCAAAGTGTAGTCGGATGTTGCTGCTGGAAGCCAAACTCTGATAGGATCTGACGAAGCCACAAGGCTTCCTTACTAGCTTCTGCAGCACCATGATACTCTGCTTCTGTTGAAGAAAGAGAAATGGCAGCTTGTTTCCTGCAAGCCCATGTAATAGGTCCTGAACCAAGAGTGAACACATAACCGGCAGTAGACTTCCGATCATCAGGGTCACCAGCCCAATCGGAATCAGTGAAACCAACCAATAGAGGAGATGCTTTGGCACTGTAATGAATGCAAAACTGAACTGTACCTCGAACATAACGAAGTATTCTTTTAGCTGCTTTCCAATGACTTTCACGTGGGGTTTGCATAAACCGAGCAACAAGACCAACAACAAAGGAAAGGTCAGGACGAGTATGGGTTAGATACAAAACTTTTCCTACAAGTTGACGGTATAAGGTAGCATCAACTTTAGGGGAAGTACAAGTGACTGAAAGTTTGACTCCAGACTGAAAGGGAGAAGGAGTTGGCTTACAATTTTCCATGTGAAAAAAGCGTAGAAGATCACAAGCATACTTAGATTGGGAGAGGAAAATACCTTCCTTGGATTGCAAGACTTGAAGACCGAGAAAATAATGTAAGTGTCCTAAGTCTGTCATTTCAAACTTCTTTTTAAGGCTGGCCTTCACATGGTTAATAAGGTTGGGATCACTACCAGTGAGGATAAGATCATCAACATAAAGAACAAGAATGAGAAGAGACTTGCCACCTTTCTTGGTGTAGACAGTATTGTCAGAATGACACCTAGAAAAGCCAGATTCTAAGAGAAAGCTATCCATTTTGGCATACCAAGCCTGAGGAGCTTGCTTGAGACCATAAAGGGATTTCTTAAGACGACATACAAGGCTGGAGTCTGTTTGTAGAAACCCAATAGGTTGTTCCATGTAGATTTCTTCATGCAAGTCTCCATGCAAGAAGGCAGATTTAACATCCATCTGATGGACTTCCCATTTAAAGGAGGCAGCAAGGGAAAGAACAAGGCAGACAGAGTTCATTTTGGCAACAGGGGAGAAGGTTTCAGTATAATCAATGCCCTCAACTTGTGAAAAGCCCTTGGAAACAAGTTGAGCTTTATGTTTATCAACTTTCCCATCTGGTCCATACTTGGTTCTGTAAACCCATTTGCATCTAACAAGTTTTCGTCCCTTTGGTAGAGGAACAAGATCCCATGTATCGTTTGCCAATAATGAACTATATTCTTCATTCATAGCTGCGTCCCAATCTGGATGGCCTGAAGCTTCTGCAAAGGTGTCAGGATCATAATTTGCTGGCACTTGAGCCAGTAAAGAAGAGGATCTTTCAAACTGAGAACGAGTACGACGCTGATCTGTAGGATCACCGGAAAGATCACCTACTGCATCTCGAGTAGCTTGGACCCATTTCAGAAGTGAAGGAGCTGAAGGATCTAAAGGATGATCCTGAGAAGGTGGGTGAGGATTGTCATCCTCACTTTCATCATCTGAAGAAGAAATATGTTCAAAGGTAGAAGAGATAGAGAGAGGTGGCACATGCGCCGAACTAGGCTCGTAGGCCGATTTATTTTCATCAAACTTTACATCTCTTCCAATTATAACATTTTTGGACTTAAATGGAATAAGTCTATATGCTTTGACATCTTCAGAATATCC
>APFE030831218.1:0-27203 GCA_000404065.3 Pinus taeda
AGGCTGCAAACCAGGGCAACAAACCTCTCCACTTGAGAGGAAAACCCACAAATCTCTCCTCTTCTTATAGATTCTTCAATTGATGAATTCCAAGACCTCTAGACCAAGACCAATACCCTTCCAAGAACAAGTCCAGACTCCTTGATGATGTGTTTCCTTTGTCCAAGTCAAACCCAGTCAAATCTCTTCCAGCAGCACAATTTCGAACCCCAACAACAAATTTCAGCCTCTACTGCAAGTCTGAAATTTTCGGCCCTCCCAGTAGCAGTGGCTTCCACACGTGTGAGCTTATTTAGGGCTTCCAAGACTTCTTCAGACTTTCGCTTGACTTTCTCCTTCTAGGGCTTGAGGATGACCTAATGAGCCTTCCTTCGACCTTCTTTCTGCACTTTCTCCAAGTTTGATCCTGTAGCAGCAAAACCCTAACCTAGCGATAGAAACCCTAGCTTCCTTCCTTCGCACGTGTAAAGATAGAGAGAGAAAATAGTCCAAACACTTAATCTCTGCCCTTCTTTCTTCACTAGACTCTTTCTTCTTCTCCTTCGCTTGCTTGATGAGAGAATGAATTATGTCACTAGGAGGTCGAGTTCCATCCTATATATAGGCTTCCAAAGTGGATGATGTTCCTCAAATTAGGTCGACTTGGTCTTGGAGGGTATTTTGACACTTTTAAATCCAAAAATAATTGTTTTACAAGTTAGAATGTGCTCGATGGGGTCTTCAACATATGACAATGACTCTTTTGACTTCTTGACCTAGGACAAACCCTAAAAGAACTCAATGGGTGCTTGACCTCTAAAATAAAAGACCCTGAGCATGAAACCCATACTCTAGAATAAAAATAACAATTTTTCTTTCATTTTACAATATACAAGAATCAAAAGTACATTTCATATTTTTGAAGACCGAACCTAGTTACACATTTTTCAACACTCCCTCTTAACTAGGGAGGTATTCATAAATGGTACATGGGCATTCTCAATCTGAAGAGATCTTATAAGAAGAGTCAGATTGGTAACTCATCTATTTAGCATCATACCAAGCAGCATTGTCACATAGCAAAGACTTGACTAACAACTCTATCTATCCACAAGATCAGAGCACAACGCTGGCAAGACAAATGACTTATAGATACCATCATCATTGTCTTTCAAGACACATACCCCACCTGATTATTCACTAGGTATGTCCTTCCAAGACTATTCTTATCTTGGATTCCCATTCCTCAAAGAATATTGGTCCTCTACGACTACTCATATTGGATTCCCTATCTCATCCTCAAAGAGTATTGGATGCCATATGTTTACCCAATCCTCCATTATTTCTTTCCAAAGTGAAGACAAGAATGTGTGTCTATCTCTCCCTCTCAACTAGGGAGGATATATCAACCAATCCAAGCTTGTCTCTCAAGTACATAAGCTTCTTATTAGGAAGAGATTTTGTCAAGAAGTTAGCTACCTATTCATTAGTGGAGATATGCCGTAGTTGCAACCACCATCCTGCACTAGCTTTCGAATGTAGTGATACTTGTTATTTATATGCTTTGTCTTTCGATGAAACACTGGGTCATCAGACAACCTTATACAGTTGGTGTTATTACAATGTATCATTGTAGGGTCCATTGGTCCTTCAAACAAGTCGGACCACACCTTCCTCAACTAGATAACTTCTCTGCTTACTTCATAGGATGCAATATATTCAGCTTTAGCACTACGCAAAGCAATTGATTCTTGCTTTCTGCTCATCGATGAGACCATGGAGGATCCCTAACTAAAAGATCATCTAGTAGTGCTTCTTCCATCCTGCTCACTGCCTCCCTAATCGGAATCTGTATATTCAATCAAGTGGACATATTTCCTCTTATCATACTTCAGGTAGTAGTGGATTATTCCTTGCAGATATCGTAGTATATGCTTGGCTTCTATCCAATGATCATGATCCACCTCAACCTGGAACTGACTGAGAACATTTACTACAAAACATATGTCTGGCCGAGTATTCACCAAGTGCATCAGCAAGCCAATCAATTGTCTATACCTGGTCGGATCCACTAGGCTCGGTTCAAAATTTCTCAGCCTCTTCCAGTTTGTGATCATGGGGCTTGTCATAGGTTTGCAATCCATTATGTCAAACGTCTTCAACATATCGATCACATACTTTCCTTGACCTAAATAAATCTTATCAGGTCCCTGCCAAACTTCCAGTCCCATATAATAGTGCATCAGCCCTAGATCCTTCATGTCAAATTGTGCTACTAGTTGCTTCTTGCACTCTTAGATTTGACCTTCCAGACCTATCATGAGGAGATCATCCAAATACAAAAGAATGATTACAAGCTCATCCTTCACAACCTTGATATAGAGATTCAGATTAGCAAAACTCTTTGTGAGGCCCAATCTTTGTAGGTATGCATACATCCTTGCATACAATGCCCTTGGTGTTTGTTGTTGCACCCATTTTTTCAACATTCCAAGGAAGTAGGATCCGGAAGCTTGAAGGAATTTTTTCAAAGTTCAAAATCATCAGCCAATAGTTCTTATGTCATTGCAAATGTAAATGATGCTAGTACAACCATTTAATTATGTAACAACCAAGGTAAGGCTATGATTTTGGAAATGAATTTCATCCTAGGAGGTTTTTCGTCTCACTGACTATCTATGTTTCTAAACACAGATGATTGGCAGAGTTTTCCCTCCAGCCTCACCCCAAAGCTAGGGTGGAATTTATCGTCAAGGTCTTCGGTGAGTCCTAGTGTTTTAGTCAAGTCTATTGTAAAAGTGATTTGGGAATAATTTATTTTTTTTCTAAATATGTCTAAAATCTATTACTGTAACAAAATGAAACATGGAGGCACTGGCCTCTGCAGTTCTTAGTCAAAGTTCATGGCATATTGCAACCAAAACAAAATGAAGACTGCCTAGAAGAGGGAAACTAGTCCAATCCAAAATAGATTTGCTGCCCTCGTAGGGGAAACCAGCATGTGAACATAGTGTGATATTCTTTTGAAAACAAATTCAAAACTAACTATTTTGCTCAAAAATGCAGAAATAAACCCATAGGACTGGGTGCCGGGAACCTGAAACCTGAAGAAACGTGTTGGTTTAGTTGTCATTTGGTGTCAAAGGGTGTTCTTCAAGAATTAGGCACCTGTAGGCATCGAGGTAATCCTCTTCTTTTTGCAGTTCACCCTTGTCTTCCTTCTCACTCTTGTCGATCGTGGGGTGGTCCAGATTTTCTTGATTCTGCTCTGTTGCTATCAGAATTGAGAGCAGAAGGTTCGTCCTGAGCAATGTCGTTCTTCTCCATTGCGCTAGTGGGATGCCCTTCAGCGATAGAAGGCTCCTCCTGAAATGTAACTGTTATGGTGGCCTTGATAAGAGGTCGATCCAAAGAGCATTGGTATGTGAAGTGAGTTGTATAACTGGAATGCTGAGAGCTGGAGGGGAGAGCAGTCGCTGATGGACAGGTTTGCAAAGGCTAGGAGCTAACAGGCGAGTGCGACCCTTGCCACTACGTGTATCAGGATAACGAGCTGAGAAATGATTTGACGAGGGGGTGGAGGAGTCAAAGACAGTTGAGGGCGAGGAATGGAGCATTCTGCCTCTGCTACTGCCCCTCCTACAACGCATTTGCTAACGCAGCCAAGGCATAATTTCATAGGGAGAAAGGGACTGACTGTGAGGAGTAGGCACGAAGTAGAAATGGTCACTTAGGGTGGCGTTATCAGAGGCGGAAGGCTCAGAAGCGAGGGTCAAGTTACATAATAGGCTCTGTAAATAGTGGTTGCCCTTCCTGAACTCTGTACAATAGAGAATTTGGCATCTCCTGCCTGTTGTTGTGCGAGTGCTTGGCTCCACGACAGCCAGGGGGCACTTACATTTCAGAGGCAAAGGAGCATAAACAGATGAGGATGCGGGCCGAAGAGCGGCTGAGGTCCCCATAATGAAGAGCCGAGGTGGGATGGTGGTGGTAAATTGGTGTGAGTGCAGCATTGAAGCGCATTTATGAAGGGTTGTAAGACATTTTTATGGCACGGTGTGTGAGATTATAGGCGGCCATGTGGCTACGCCACTTGCCGACCCGTATCTCCACCATCGCATCAACTATTGAAAACACCTGCATCCGGGAGATTTGGGAATAATTTAAGCTAATTGGAAAATTATTTTATTACAAATCACGTCGTCTACTAGATCATATTGTGTTGCAGAGTTGGGTAAGTATTATGAGGGTATATAATGAACAGGTATTCCCGCTTTGAGGGTTGAATTTGTAAAATCTTATGTAAAAAATATTTTAGTGCATGGTCCCTCATACCTAGACACCATAGCTAAAATATTTGAGGGTGGAAAAAATAATTTATCCCCTCAAGTGCCAATTAATTATTTTTTTTGGCAAAAATAAAATAAAATCCTAAGCGAGAAAATTAATTAATTACAATCAAAAAATTAAAATGTTAGAGAAATTAAATTCTCAAAGTAGAAAAATTCGTGGGTCTAAAAGAAGTTAATTTTGGGGGTCCCCCACCAAGGGAATATTGAGAATTTAAAAAAAAATTGGACCCTTGGACCTTGGTGGTTAAGTCAAAGTCAATTTTTTGAGGAAATTAGCTCAAAATAATTATTTTTTGAGCTAATTAAAAAATGGTTTTAATGAGAAATTTGAAAATTCCTCAAAATAAATACTTTCGACGGCATAGATTAAAAGTTGATCAAGGATTTATCAATAGTCGAAATTATTTTGACGGGGATCAAGCCAACTAGCCATTATTTTCCACTTGGAGGAATTTCTCTATAAATAGAAGGTTTTTTGCTTTTATTTTCATCTTGTGATGATCTGGGTTCTGATTTAATTTTGTAAATGCTAGTGTGAAGCCATTGTTTTGCCGGGAACGTTCGAATATCATAATAAAAGACTTTGGGGTACAATTCATGGTGTCTATAATATTCCAAATGCAAAATTTTGGAGTTTTCTTGAAACTCAGATATATTTCAGATAAAATTTCCATTTATAAATAAAACATTTTTATGTAAAATTTAACAACATAGAACTGCAAATAACAATAATGAGCAGAAGGAAATCTCAAGTTTTATTATAATGAGCAACTGGGGTTTACATGCTGATACAAGAAAATCGCTGAGATGGAAATTGGCCTCAAGAATTTGCTCTAATGTTGTGTTGGCCCTCCAAAACTGAACTAAAATGTCACTGCTGAGCTCTCTTATGAATTCTAGATGAATTCACCAAGGGGAGATGGGTACTCGCCCAATCTCACAAAATCACCCAAGGGTTTCCATCCTGGGGTTAACAATGAAGTAGAGAACCAAGTTTTCAACCTCTCGTACCATAAGCAATATCAAATCCAAGATGTCCTCTAATGGCCTCCTCCTCTTTTATAGATTTGATGGACCCCTCTAGAAGCTCCTATTTTATTATTATTTTAATCATTGAGCACATTTCCCTTAATTAAAATATTCTTTTTAATGTGGGAAAATGGTAAATTGGCCACCATGCCTCCTCAAACCATTGAAAATCACTTCTAACCATCCCATCCTATACATCTTCTTGTTTTGGTTCCAACGAGCTATTACACTAAGGTGTTCTACCAAGTATTCCTCTCAAAATGTCACCTTAAGCGTAATTAATTGAGTCAGAGCCATTAATAACCCAATTTTTGAAAGTTATTGGAATGCAACAAAACGAAAGGAAAATTGTGCAAATGATGGAATATACCAAGCGAATGCCATCGTACCTCATAAAAATCCTCAAAACCTAACCAAAGCCCCTGGGCCTGTCGATGATGCAAACCTGCACCTGTGACCTCTCTGCCCCCAACTCTAAAGGTCCATCCTAACCATGCCATAAAGAACACCAGAAAAAGGAACATCACAATGTCTTTGTCTTGTTGATTTTTGGTATGTGTTGGGTATGTGCATTCCTATATTGTGCTTTAATATTATCAAAATTTTTATTTTATTTGTAGATGAAAGGAACATTTTGTTGGTAAGTTTTGGGCTTATCTTACGTGATCTAATTCATTGTATGTTCTAACGATTTTTCTTGAGGTAATATATAGAGTTTGTAGGTTCCCCGACCCTTGGGCTCCAAGTTCACAAACTGTCGGCACAGTCTGACCTTGTTTGGACTTCGAATATTTTATGTGATGTTCTTACTTCACTAAGGCCGTGGTTAACATTTATTTTTTGAAATACATCTAGCCATCATAGAAATTGTATTTAAAAAATTATTCCTCAAAAAAATCTTTTCAATCATTATACGTTTGTATAATTTGTAAATTATTTTTTGTAAAATAAATTTTATTTTCTAACCCTTGTTTTGCAGTTGGGGTTTGGGGTAATTTTTGTATATATTAGGGTTTTGGGCGCTTGTAAATTTACTTGTGCAGGCAAGATTCAAGAAGATTTATTGGATTAGAGCTAGATCAAGGCCCTTGAGGGTAAGATCTAGTCTCTAGAAATTTTGCAGGGCCATCAAGGATTTTTGGGCAAATATTGAAGATATGAAGCAAAAATTCAATTTTGTGAGGATTTCAAAATTTTTTGAGGCCTCTAGGCCTATCGTGGCCATCAGCCCTAGCCATC
The DNA here is from genome assembly GCA_000404065.3 of Pinus taeda. Taxonomy (NCBI): domain Eukaryota; kingdom Viridiplantae; phylum Streptophyta; class Pinopsida; order Pinales; family Pinaceae; genus Pinus; species Pinus taeda. The sequence continues at coordinate 6,600 of APFE030831218.1, forward strand.
CAGCCCTATAACCCTCATCGCCTGCCCTTTTCTCCTTGGTCATGGCCTCTTTAAGGCCTTTTAGGACTAAGGCCCTCGACCTTCCCTCCTAGGCCCATCGCAGGCCTAATTACGCCTCAACCTGCCCTTCATTCCCTCTTCTTCCTTGCCGAAGGCTTGTTTATCCCTTCCCTTCCCCTCAACCCTCCTTCCCTGCCTCTGCCCAACCTTCTCCTCCCTCCTTCCTCCCTTTTTCCTCCTCCTTATCGCTCAATCTATCCTTTTCATCCCTCGATCCTACCTCTCCTTCCTTTGGCTCCCCTTAGTTCTCCCTCCTAGGCCTGTCGTAGGCCTCCCTCGCCTCTCGGCCTCCCTTCAACCCTTGGACGCAGCCCCTCTTGGGTTTTTGGCAACCCCTTGTGGGTTTTCCTCCCTTAATGCAGGTCCTTATTGGCCTTTGTTCCCTTGTCGTGAGGCCTTTTGGACTCTAGGCCTTGGCCGCAACCTATAAGAAGCTTGCTCCTCCCTCTTCCTATCCATTCCCTTCACCCCTTTTGCCCTTTGTGCCTCTGTGGGTTTTCATTTGATTTATGGACTGAATTCTTGGTGGTTTTGTAGAGAAATCAGGTCACATATTTGTGTTTTCAGGAGCCATAGTCATTGGAAATAATCTTGGCAAGTGGGCTAGTTCCTTCAAGGCCCCAAGGCTTAAGGGTTTAATCTCTAACCCCCATTTTCGCTCATTATTTTACTTCAACAAGTTGAATAATCCATAACAGTGATAAAAGACTCTAAACTAGCATAAAATCAACTCAAAATTTGCTTGACATGTTTAGGAATCAATTGCATGTGTTGGCTTAATCTTGTTTAAGTGAATTTCACACATTTCATTGACTGGTATCTCTGTATAATAAGTGTGATCAGATCTTATATAACAATGATATTTTCATCATAAGAGGGACAATTAACTCATAATTTCAATTTCATACTGGAAAGATCGGTTTGACACTTGGGTTCATATTTCGCATATTTGGAAAGCATATGCATCTTGCGCTTTGCATCTAGGAGGCTCTAAAGTGGTTTATCTCTCTGATGTTATAAAAATTGTGATTCATTGAATATCTAACATAAGTCATCTATTTTTCATTGTTCTAATAATTAAGTGGTGAAAAAGTTTATTTCATGGTTTACATGCCTTTGTGAAGAACATTGAGCTAACATTGTGTTTTCCTTGTGAGTTCATAAGCTATAAATTTCATAATTCACACCTGATAATCTCACTCTCTAAAGCACTTGATCTAATTATCTTGTTTCCCTAAGTGAAATAATATAAGAGTTCATTGGACGTTGAAAGATCTAATTCACATCTCTTGTCTTTGAAGTATAATTGTTTCCATCATTCAAATTGACATAAGAACCTTGGTAAACAGTGCTATCATATGATCTTTCTTGTTGGTATCAAAATCCTAAGTGCTCTTGCTTCTAAGCTAATGGAGCATCTCTTGATTGTTGGCATTGAGAAATATTGGCATAAGATCATTGTTATATCTTGATTTCCAAATATCAAGTAATTGATTTTTGCATCTTGTATTGGAAATCATTGGCTAATTGTTAAAGTGGATAAGCGCTCTAAGTTTCCTTACTTGTTATCATTGTTATCATTTATTGGTTAATATCTTGTAGAAGATAATTTTGTCTTGAGCACTTGGGTAACTGTTTTGAGGGATCTCTTGTTCATTTTGGCACTTGTTAAATTGGCACTTGTCTTGTGGTTGAGATTACCAGCTCCAAACATTGTTAAGTACTTAATATCTTAATTTGAAGAAAATCATAACTAAGTACACATTTAAGTAATCTCACCTTAAGAAATACTCATAATCCTTGCATATCATTCTAAGATAGATTTGCACTTAATAATTTACCTCCAAGCATAACATTGGTTTATAGATAATAGGATCCTCTTTCTCGGATTTAGCTTGAGGGACTTAGCACCTCTTCAGTGGTTAACACAGTGACCTTGCAGTCGTCAGAGACATAGTCTCTGCAGCACTGGAGGTATCAGGTGGTTGGAACACAGGGGGAGGTATCATTAATCAAGCCTTTGCTTGCTTCCCATTGGCTTCCATCCCACAACTTACTCTTGAGACTACTTCCAAAATAGCTAAGAGGAAGTTTACATTTAGAATAGGCATTTAACTTAAAATCAACAAAGATTTTGCATTTCACCTAGCTTGTAAGATTTGCACTTCATCTAGGATAGTTAAGCATCTAAGCAATTTTTGGAATTTCTAAGTCTATCTATTAGAAATTCTTCCTATACTATCTGATTTATTTCTTCCTACTTGTTCATTTACTTAACAAGTTATTTACCATGTAAATACTGAAAATAAATACAAGTACAGTATCAACACATACAGATCATCAACTGAAAGTAACAAGTACACAAGTGACACCGTTATTTTTGGATTAATGTCCTTGGCAAAACCCAATGTGGGAACTTCGGTGCAACTATCAGAGGGTTTTATTATTAAGTAGTTTCATAATACAATCTGGGTGCCAGAAATGGCTCACCCAACAGAGAATGCCCTCAGCAGTAGTACCTCTTAGTCTGAGACAGATATTCTGGCTAAATCATCGAATGAACGATCCCATAGTAACACTGCAGCACTTCTGCTGCTCTCTGTCACCTTGATAGGGACTGCGTCACCCTATCCAGCTCTCCAGCTCCAATCTATCCCATGAAATTTCGCAGCGTTAGCCCTTAGGGTCTGCGTCACCCTATCCAGCTCTCTAGCTCCAAGCTATCCCACAAAATCTCCCAGCGTCAGCCTCTAGGGTCTGTGTCAGCCTATTTGGCCCAGCGTCAGCCTCTTGGGGTTCTACATTAGCCTCTGGAGCCTCTACGTCTCCCACGCTGGCCCTCCTCAGGTTCTGCGCAGCTCTTGGCTGCCTCTGCGTGGCCTCTGGCTGCCTCTGCGTGGCCTCTAGCTGGCTCTGCGTCAACCCTCTCCCGGCTTCTATGTTGATGCTCCCGATACTATCTCTGCCTCTCTGCTACTGTATTCACTGCCCCTCAGCTGCAACTCTAATCACTCCTTCGATTTCCTCAGCAAGCCCTGTCCCAAAAAATCGAATTCTTGATCAACTCGGTGTGTTCTCCAATTGACCCTCAAGCCTCCTCTTATACTTTTCTCGTTGGTACATCAATGGCTGAGATTAAATCTCTAATCAACGGTTAATATTATATTTGGTTTGATCCATGACTTTTGGACAGAGATGTTGTATTTGGGGCACATCATAGGGGTGGACAGAGTGAGAGTCCAGGAGGAGAAGATCAGGGCAATTAGAGAGTGGCCAGAGCTGAAGAACGTGACAAAACTACGGGGTTTCATTGGCATTTGTACTTACTACCAGAAGTTCCTCAAGTCTTTCTCACAACTTGCTTCACCCCTGATAGATTTGATGAGGAAGGGGGCTTTCAATTGGTCAGATACAACACAGTGAGCCTTTGACAGGCTCAAGGAGGTTATGAGCAGCAGCCTAGTGCTTGCATTGCCAGATTTCACGCAGCCATTTGTTTTGGAGTGTGACGCGTCGGGAGAGGGGATCGACGCAGTATTGATGCAGGGAGGTCACCCTATAGCCTATGAGAGCCGAAAGCTCCTTCCACACGAGAGGTTGTATTCAATATACGACAAGGAGACGCTGGCCATCATGCATGCATTGGCCAAGTTCCGGCAGTATTTAGTGGGTAACAAGTTTAGGGTGAGGACTGATCACAACAGCCTCAGATTCTTCTTGACTGAGGGATCGGATCTTCTTGACTGAGGGATCTCATCTCAAGAAGAAGATACTCCAGGCATCACATGATTCACCATTGGCTGGCCATCAGGGGTTTACCAAAACATACAGGGCCATCAGATTGAGGTTCTCATGGAAGGGCCTCAAGGAGGATGTAGTCCAACATATCCGGAAGTGCAACATTTTCCAAAGGAACAACGGGGAGATGAGCCATCCCGCAGGTTTATTGCAGCTTCTTCCCATTCTAGAGGGAAAATGGGAGAGTATTTCGATGGACTTCATCACACGGTTGCCCATGATACAGTGCAAGGATTGTATCTTTGTCGTCGTTGACCGGTTGATGAAGTATGCACATTTCTTTGCCATATCCGCACACTACACAGTAGCACAGGTGGCCGAGCTGTTCTTCAGAGAGGTCTTCAGGCTACATGGTCTTCCTAAGGCCATTGTCAGTGACAGAGACAGCCGTTTCATGGGCGGGTTTTGGCAGGAGCTTTTTCGGCTAGTGAGGATGGAGTTGACATCGAGCACCAGTTATCACCCACAAACAGAAGGACAGACAGAGATAGTTAACAAGTGGCTAGAAGGCTACTTGCGTAACTACGTCAGTGGGCAACAGAGAGCATGGCTGAAGTGGCTGCATCTAGGGGAATACTGCTACAACACTACACATCACATGTCCATTGGTATGTCACCATTCTATGCTTTGTATGGGTATCATCCTTTATCTTTTGTTGACATGATGTTTGGTGATAGCAAGGCTCCGAGAGCCAAGATTTGGATCCAAGAGAGTCAGGATATCCTCCGAGCTCTCAAGCATAACATAGCCATAGTGCAGAACCAACAGAAGTTGTATGCTGACAAGGGTCGGGTGGAGAGACAGTTTGAGGTAGGGGACATGGTCTACCTACGATTACAGCGATATCGACAGTCGACACTGAAGCAGAAGAGGGTTGAGAAGCTCAAGCCCCACTTTTATGGGCCATATAGGGTGATACGCAGGATTGGACAGGTTGCATATGAGTTGGAGCTGCCCCAAGGCAGCAAGATTCATAATGTTTTTCATGTATCATGCCTGAAGAAGGCATTGGGGTAGCAGGTGACAGTGACAGATGAGCTACCACCCATGGATGATGAGGGGCATTTGGTGTTGCAGCCAGAGGCTATTATTGATACCAGGGAGAGGCAACTGTGGAGCAGGATGGTCCGGGAATTCTTGGTGAGGTGGAAGAATTTTCCGGATGAGGATGCCACTTGGGAAAGTGAGAAAATCTTGCAGCATCCATCACTTCAGTTGCTTGAGGACAAGCAACATTTTGCCAGGGGAGACTGTAATATTCCTAATTAGCCATGGCTAATTGGAATATTCGATTTTGCTTAATTTTTTCCTTCTATAGTTATTTATGAATAAAAAAGTGAGGGAAAGGGGACATTACTCACTTTTAGAATAAAAGTCACTTCCTAGTAGCACAACGTTGTGACTTAAAGGGGAGCCAAGGGGGCTAAAAGGGGGACGCAGAAATGGAGCCCACGCAAACACTTGGAGGGACTGCGTAGTAGGGAAGAAACACGTGGCAAGAGAGGGATTGCGCTGGAGAAGGTGGGCCTTGGGATTGAGAGAGGAAAAGTATATATAAAGGAGAGAGGAGCTTCCTCATTTTGGAATTCATTTATGTGCATTTGAGCTAGTCACTTCGACTTAGAGCACGCTGGCTGTTTAGCTAGTCTGCAACACTGTTTAGTGCATTGAGTGTCTCTGTTCGGAGATCTCACCCTTAGCCCTCGAGGACTTCGAGTGCCTACTCGGGCAAGGTATTTCCATCAGCATTTTGGTAGTAGTTTCATCAACATTTCTGGTAGGAGGATTGGGCATCTTGGAGGACTGCGCAACACTGAGAGGGATGACGCAGTTCTTTCTGGAAAGAGTTCTAGCTTGAGGGTTTGCAGTAGGATTTGTGCTAGGAGATTGAGCAGGGGATCAGCCCTTCCATATTGGAGGGTTTTGGCAGAGGTTTTAGGCAGATTTCTGGAGGGTTTCATTCAGTGACAGCACAGAGCCTTGAGAGACTGTGTAGAACCCCAAGCGGTGATTTTTGGGGGTCGGCCACTCTAGGAAAGCTTTATGGGTTTCTTGAGTAGAGTCCGATTCCAGAGTTTCAGCCTTTTCTGAGGAGGGGAACAACCCCAAATCCTCATTCGATTTCCAGCAACAGTAGCACAGCAGTTTTCCAGTAGCTGGGACGCAGATCAGTGTGAGGCCATTCCTTTGGTATTCTGAGTGTATTTCTTCACTTGCCTTGTGCAAGTCGAGGTGCCATCTTTTGATCACCTCCTGTACTCATTCTATTGCTCAATATAATAAAATGGCTTAGCATTTCTTGCTGCATTTCTTCAGTATTTTTTTACGTTTCATGTATACATTGTTGTTTGCTGCACTATCGTTATTTCGTCTCTGTAAGTTTTCCGGCTATTATACCACTTGTACATTTTTCTGGTTGGGGTTTGCTGGTATTTGAGAAATATCCCTAAAAGGGATATTACAGATTTTGTTTGCAAGATGTCTGAATGAATCCCAAAATGATAGCTGCTCCCTTCTTATAACTCCTTGGGCCTCCCTTGCCTCATGTGGGCCCCTCCATCCACCAATTCGACTTTCCCTCCAAGCTATTCGAATGGGCCAATTCGAATTCCCATGTCGGTGACCCCCACATTCCACTAGCAACCAAATTAAGTCAAATTTCCTCCTAAGTCCCTAAGTCAAAAATGATGGATTTTCTTCCTTAGCCAAAATTGTGCAAAATTGTGTAGCAGCACCCTGTTACAAATGTGTTTGAGAAGGGACATGACATATCGAAACATTAGGTTTCGAGAGGGGAGGATACAATCTGAGCATGATGGGAAGTTTGTCATAGTCAGAGTGGCATAGCATCAACATGGTGGCACCCTTCTGAGACTAGCATGGGATCCGAATATAATAGGATTTGGTGATTCATCTACCCTCACAGGTAAGTTGCTTTCTACAGGGGGAGATCATTCAGATATTCCATTGGAATCTGGTGATTCGCTGTTGACATGGGGATTGTCACTAGTATGGCATGATGTTCAACAATGAGGAGTGGTTCAATGGCACATTTGGGACCCTGGCATTGGTTAGGCCAACTTTTGGAGCAGTATGATATTGCTTGAGGACAAGCAATTTTTTGCGGGGAGGACTATAATGTTCCAAATTTTTGTGAGTGCAAAATTCACTAAGGAGTTTTGCCAATTTTTGGTGATATTAAATAAAAAGGAGAAAATATCATTTTGTGGGAGAAAAGTGGAAATTATTATTTTAATGAAGAATGGCAGCAAAGTAATATTTTATTAGTGGAAGGTGGGAACCACCGAGGGAGAGGACTAGAAATTATAAATAGAGCTTGGAGGCCTCCATTTGGTATCTTTGATCATTTGACAATTCAAAATTAGTTCTCTTGAGCTGCTTAGCCAAGACAACTGTGTTGTTCAGCACAAGGAATTTCCAAACTAGAATTCCACCCTCATTTCGTAGAACTTCGAGTGTCTCCCTAGTGAGGCAATTTGGGGAGCTCAATTTAGAGTTCAAATTGGGCATATTTGCAAGTTATTTCAACTAGGCTGAGTTGAGAGAATTCTTGGGCTGAAATTCTATATTTTTGGAAGTGCACAGGGGTTGGAGGAATAGAGGTTGAGGAGAGATAAAGGTCGAAGATTGGAGGTATTCCTTAGGGGAGTATTTAGCCAAAGTTGGGAGATATTTCCAGTGGTGGATTGGGGCGTTTTCTAGCCAAATTGGGCAATTTGCAGTTATTCGGGGTCACCAGGGATTGGTGGATTCAGCTAAAACCCTTTCTATATTTTTGTGGGTTTATTGAAAGGAGTTTACAGATAATTTTGCAGAATTTTCTGGGTGATATTTGAACCTGAAGTCCTAATTTTTATAGCAGGGCGAATTGCTAGTTAGCTAGGGAATTTGCACCATTTTGTGGGTTCGACTTTGGCTTGGAGATAGGACAAGCCCTTTCTGGATTTTTTGGGTTTTGGGCAAGGAGCACTCTCCTAGTTTTATAGAATTTTCTAGGCACTCTAGAGTGGGAAAATCAGGGGGCGAAGACAAGCAACAGTGCAGTTTTAGAGCAACAATGCAGTTTCCTAGAAGAGCTTGTTGTTATAGTTGTTGAGCTTTCTTGTATTCATCACCTAGTACTTGTAGCTTGCCTTGTGCAAGCCCAGGTGCATTTTCTCCAACTCATTTGTACCACAACACTATTGTTAATAAAATCTTGGCCAATTTGTGGATTTGGAGATATTTCTAGTTTGTGTGTATGAATTTTTCAAAAATTCTATGTTATTATATTTTCATGACTTTGTTATCATTGTAAAATTTCCATTAGGAATATTACAGAAACCTAGTATTTGACTATATTTCCCTACTAATGCTATGCAATTCATGGTAATGTTAAATTCTTAAAGTAAAAGTGACATTCTCCTTTATCTTTTGTTTTCATAATTTTACTTAAATTTTTAACATTACCATGAAATGGCTCAGGATTTGAGAGTGGTTACGACCTCATTGGATTTCATATGGAGAAAGTAGAATTTTAGATCTCACTCAAAATCTAGCAGACCTAACATTTTTTCACGAATTCAGGATTCGATGGATTGTAATGTTTCCATTGCATTTTGTCATGTACAAGGGTATGTAATTAGTATTTAATCAAGAGCATCAAGCCCTCTATGTACATTAGAGTGACTTTTAGACTCATCATTGCACTGTTTTTAAGTTTTAGTTATATCAATTTACTATCCCAGTCTTCAGATTTCAGTATCTATTTTAGTCTATTTTGCTTAGTACTAATTAGATTCTAGAATGATGAATGATGAATTTTAATTTTAAATCAATTTAGAATCTAGAATGATGATTGATGAATTTAATTTTTAAATCAATGTAGATTCTAGAATGGTGAATAATGAATTATGAATATGGATCGAAGTATTTCATTATTGAATCTCGTTGTCTATGGATGAATCATGTATGTATTAATAAGGATGATGAGTATGGATCAATGTATTTCATTATTTAATTCAATTATGTATGTATCATTATATTTATGCTTTCATTATTGACTATGAATTTGTTATATATATACAATGTTGATAATATCGGTATTGACAAAATATCGGTGAGGGTCCAGAAAACATCTTATCGGCAATATCGGCGAAAATATCGGTAAGCATAAAAAATCAATTTTTTTTTTTAGATTTTTAAACATACCCGATATTTTCAAAATATGGTGATATTCTGCCAATATTTTGAAAATATGGCGATATTCGAATATCGCCAATAGATCACCTATATTATCAATACTATATATATATATATATATATATATATATATATATATATATTATATATATATAGATATAGATATAGATATAGATATAGATATAGATATAGATATATATATATATATATATTATATATATATATATATTATATATATATATATATAATATATATATAATATATATATATATATATATATATTAAAAAAGAAATAAAATTATATACCTCGACGTCCCCCTGTCCCCCCTAAATTTCCCTAAAATTTGAGGGTACTCCCAAACGTCCCCCTTGTGCATCTCCCCGCACCCACGTCTGCCCGTCCCAGAGTCTTGGTGGAACATTGGTTCAAACCACTACTAGATCAAGTGAAGTCAAAAAACCAGTGCAACCATGCAAGCACTTTATTCATTGTTCCACCTCCTTTCATGTGTTTCCTCAGAGGCAAAATGAGAAACCTACTTAATGGCAACTCCAGTAAAAACTTGCAAACAGATTCAACTTTGACAAGATTTAAAAACTTAGGCCCACTTATTGACTCCAAGAACACTGCAAAAGAATCCTCAAATCAAAATAGAAGACAATCATATTGTGGCAACCTTTCAACTACATCTTTGCTCTCACACAAAGCCAATTTAGAGTTGTCATGAAAGTATTGAAAATGTGTAAAATTGTTGCAATAAACTCATTCCTGAGAGTGTTTTTGATCCTAGTAGAGCATCATCTTCATTTGTAGACTTACAACTAATTAAAAGATGCAAATATTAATTGTTGAAATCTTTCATATAATCAGCTATAGGATCATAAAATACATGATTTGTTCGATGATCCTCAAGGTATTCAATGACTAGATCATCAAGGTTGAATTTTTCAGATGTATTCTCTATGTCACATCATGACTTACTCTTTGAATTTTCTAATTCTTGTTCAAAGACAAAACATTCTTCCAGCGTCAGAAACGAGGGAAACACTACCTCCTTTTGTTTTGGCTGGAAAAAGCTTTCAAAAGATTAACTCTAATCTTGGAAGTTGTGGGATTGTATTTGGGCCTCTGATACCTCAACATCTCTCTCAAATTTTAGAATGAATTCTCCAAGAAAATGAGCTTTATCTATGCAAGAACATTTGCATGAATTTAAATAAATAGATAAAATCTTTGGAAAAGCTTCATCAATCTAATCATCATCAAAATTGTCCCAATATTCCTTAAAGCCTTCAATAGAAATGGGATTTTCACATACCCTATCATCTTCATTGATTAGGAAAACGGATCTGTACTTTAAATTCTGAATTTTTTGGATAGTGGAGTCGCCATGGAACGTTGAACGTTAAATTCTAGATCTCGTTTACAATGGAGTTGCCCAGCGAATAATGCACAACCTTCTTCTGTCTGATCACTGTTCACCATCAATAATTAGATTTGAAACTTTATGGTTCTTTCCCAGGAAAGATGGAACATTTCGTTCCCCGGCAACGACGCCACTATGTTAGCACTCTGTAATTCCTACAGGCTGAGGAGAGGAGCTGAAAGGTAACCACAAACCACTTTGAAGCTGGAATCTAGCCCTTCCAGCTTCAGAGAGGGCTCTCTCTATCCAAATGTTCAGTCACTTAGTTGTTATGCTAGGTATTAAGATCAGAGGTATAGGTTTAACAATTTGCTAGTAGGGAAGAGGGAAAATCCATTGGGCATACGATCATATAAGGTTGATTGATTTTTGAGTGAGATGATGAAGGAGTGAGGGATCTTTTGACAGGGGTAAGGTAGGCACTCCTTCTAGTGTTTTCAATTTAATTCTTTATAGAAGGGTGAGAAGAGGAATGGTGGAAATGACATATAGAGCATCTAACTAAAGGATGAATTCTAAATGTCATTAAAGAAGAAAGCATTAATTGTTTAGTAAGCTATAACAGATCACTTTGGACAGTGACTCCCGAGATAAAACCTTGCTTAACCAAACATGAAGACATACATTCAAGCATGGAAATTGACAAGACAAAAAACTTCTAACATAAGAAAGCACATCACTATAAACAACTGACACAGGAATCCCTATAAATTCACACGTCAGCCTTTTTCATTCACTGGAAAAAAATCAGAAAAATACAGTGCACAGTGCTTCTTCTCCTCTCCTTGACCAACCCTTTTCTTCATTAACATTACATCATAGATATATAAAAAACAATTCGTTCCCACCTCTAGGAATCGAATTCCCTAAAAGGATTTATGTTTCTGCCTTCTGCAGCGAATATAGATCTGCTTTTCTAAAAACTAGGAATTGTTTTAACTAAGGCTTACTCAAACAAATTACATTAAATACAATTCCTAAATCAATTTTCAAAGTTATTATACGCTTCAAGACATTAACCATGACCATAAAAATTAATCACATAATATTTAGACATGAATTCCATGGTCAAAGGGCGCAACACTGGCGCTATGCTACTTCCTAGTCGATCACACACGCAACACAAAAACGTAGTAGGTTGATGGTTTATATAGCTCTAATCACTTTCTAAACTGCTCAATGAATGATGCATGTGGGAAGTAGCCTGGACATCATCAACTTCCCCTTGAGAAACCTCTTTTCATTATTCAAAGCCTCCATCTCTCAAAACTCCACCTAGAGTAAAAGTGCAACGCCTGTATGAAAGTGCAGCGAAAACTATCCTTCACGATTCTGACTAATGCTAAGGTCTCTGAACAAGATAAACAATTGTTGATGATGTTGACAATGCTAAAATCCCTTTTGAAGTACCCACTCACCTAAAAGATGTCAAAATTTCACATTTCCATCAAACCCAAATGCCTTGTAAAAATGCAACATGTGTGAACTACACACTTTGGAAAAAAAATACTAAACTACAAAAATATGGATGATTGTGCTTCCCAAAAAACTTCATACAAAACATAAAAATCTCAACCTCCTTATCCAACCCCATTCAACTAGTATACTAGGGCAAAAGGGCGAAAACAAAATTGTTTTGATTACCTGCTTCAATGCTCAAACTTTGTTTGCCTCAGCTAACAAATCAAGCTTTCCCCTGTCCTTCTCTTGTACCTCTACAACTGTTGTTTAGTAGCCCTTAGCTCCTTCCTTAAGGTGAGGTTTCGCCTGCAAATTCTTTTGAGCTACCTATGCAAAGGCATAGTTCTTTTCAGCATATACTTAGCATTTGACAATGCTGGCTCACGCGTGTTCAAATGGTCATATATCTTTGGCCTGGCCTTTTCATCCTACTTCTTAAGTCTAATGATCTCATTTTGGGCCTTCTTCAACTGCATCCTCAATCTATGAAAAGTATGCTTCCCTTCATTTATCTCAACCTTCTTCTCTTTCTACAGTGACCCTTCCTTTTGTATATGCAACTTTCTTGCCGAAGACCTGGTCATAGGAACTCTTGCTAATGGAGCCTCTAACCCTTGAATGTCCTCTATTACAATCTTCTCTTTACCTTTGGGTTTGGTGACAGATGGAGTTGCCTTTATCGTTGGTTCTGTTTCACCAATCTTAGTTGTCCTTTCTAAAGCAATATTTTTCAATTCCCTATTGTCATGTTGTAGTTAGGCAATGACCAAGTGTGCCTTCTTCAACTGTTCTTGTGTGAAATTCCAATACCGGAATCCTATTGCAGCAACGAGTATTATTTCTTCTAATTATGAATTAATTTAATGATTTATCTGCTATGGAAAATATCGAAATAAACGCATTGCAACCTTCACAAATAAAATACTGCGGAAAAATAATGTGATGGAAAATGAGAAATGCTAGGACACACACATAAAATATGAGACAATTATTTTTGGACAAATCTTCCCGGAAAAACCCAACTTGGGAAAACAAGTGCAGTGAGTACTTTTATTATTATGCACCAGAGAAAATTTGAGTACAATCTCGAAGCCTGAAATTGGAAATCCACGGCAAGAAAATCTCGGCAAAATTGTTGACAGGAATTTACCCTTCCTCCACAAGCAATCCCTACACAACTTGCCTACAGAGAACTCGGCCTCCTAAAGCCTTTGCACTGCACTACGTGGTCTCTACATCAAGCCTTTGATTGGGCTCTAATGAAGTCGTTCTGCCTTTTGCTGCTAAGAAAATGTCTCTTTGGCCCTCTGGAACCTCCGCCCAGCCACTGTAACTGAGAATCAATTTTCTCCCCAGGGAATTGAACTACCCTTTCTAAAGCAACTGCGTAGTCCTGTGCATTTCCTCACTAAGAAAACTCGTCCCTCTTGTTTCTTCCTCTCCAGATCTAAAAAAAGACTTCCTTCAGATCACTGCCCCTGCCTCTTACTCACTACTTCGATCTCTGGCTCTCTCTCCAGCAACTGACTGCTGCTACTCAAGAAATCGATCTACCAAGAAAATCGAATGTCTCAAGTGTCTTCTCCATCACTGCATCGACCTCCTCTTATAATCCACTGTTAGAGAACTAATGACCAAGATTAAAACATAATCAATGGCTAGGATCACCTCTGGATCGATCCGTGTGAGTTTCTAGACTATCCTTGCCTTATCTCAATTAATATTTAAAAATCGGTTAATAATCTAATTGGGATACTTCTAGGCAAAATTTTCACAAATAATTTTTGGGTTTTGGAGATCTCATTTGTTCTAGCCACTCCACCAAATTTCGTGGCTAGAACACATCCGATACTACAAAATCTAACATTCCATCTTAGCGAGGAATGTGTTCTAGTGTTGCACACCCTGCCACAACACCCTAGTCTCTGTATCATCTCCTATCATGCTGCTGCTACCCACCAATCATTGCGCAACTCTGATATATGTTGCATTTGTGTTGTTACTGACATTGCCATACTGCAGCCAACACGACATCTGTAATTCCACTCCCTCACATTGATTGTTGCTACTACTGCAACATTTGCAAATGAAAAGCATCCAAAACATTGAATCAACTGTGTTTAGTATGATGTATCTATCTCCCGAGTCCTAACTGCTACTAGCCTCTGCACTGTGTATGAAGAATCTGATCTATTGCTAACTCTGCATTGTGCCATCTGCAATACGCTCCTCACCAACACTGCCATACTGCTTCCAACACTACATCTGCACTGCAACTGCAACATCTGCAACTGAAAAGGATCCAAAATACTAAATCAACTATGTTCCGTATGATGCATCTGTCTCCCAAGTGTTGACTGCTACTAGCCTTTGCACTGTCTCTGAAGAATCTGCGTTGCTACTGACTCTGCACTGTGCCATCTGTACCGCTGCTAACACTGTACTGCGCTCCTTAACATCTGACTACTACTAATCTCTGCAACTGTCACTATGGTAGTGACTACATCAACTACCACTAATTCATCCTGCTACAAAATACTGTGGGCCCTTGTCACCAAGTAATGATCTATGAGGTGGACTCCTTAAGGACCCTGCCTAATTCGACACACTGGAGTTTCATACTCCTCCTCCTCTTGGATCTGGTGCACCGCTTGTTGAAATTTCTAAGTCTAACACATCAGAAATTCTTCTTACATTATCTGGCTTATTTCACCTACTTGTTTATTCCTTAACAAGTTATTTAACCATATAACTACGGAAAATAAACAAAAATGCAGTCTCAACCATCTACAGATCATCAACTGAAAATAATAGACAAACACACAAGGGACATTGTTATTTTTGGAAAATCGTCCCCGGAAAAACCCAACTTAGAAAAACTGGTGCAACAATTCTGAGGGTTTTATTATTAAGCAACTTTCTTGAGTACAACTAGGCTGCCAAACTGGCTCACCCAACAAAGATATCTATCTGGCAGTAATACCTCTCTTCAGAAGTAGATATTCAGCAAGTCTGCTCCACAAAAATCTCTCCAACGCTTCTCTGAGGTTTTGCGTTAGCACTCCTGGCCTTTGCGTCACTTTGAAACCCCTTGCATCAGCCTTCTGCTGCTCTACGTTGGCTCTCTAGCCTTCTGCATCACCCACGCAGGCCCTGCTAGCCTCTATGTAGTCACTATGGCCCTCTGCGTGGCTCCTACTGGCTCTGCGTAGCCTCCTCAATCTTCTGCACTGGTCCTTCGGCACTATCTCTGCCTCTCTTCTATGCACTCACTGCCCCTCACTACAACTCTGATCACTTGTTTGAATTTTCTCAGCAAACCCCGCTCCAGAAAATAGAACTAACTAATCAATCTTGGTGTGTCTCCAACTAACCCTCAAGCCTCCTCTTATACTTTTTTTGCTGAGTCTTCAACGGCCAAGATTAAATCTCTAATCAATGGATAAGATTAGATTTGGCTTGATACATGTCTTTTAGAATATTCTCACCCAGTTTTATATTAATACCCATTATATTTTTATTTTCCTAAGTTTAGACTTAGGAACCCATTAAAAATATTAATTATTTTAATATCTCTCTAACTAGTGGAATTTCTTCAAACCATTTCTGGGTCTTGGAGATCTCATGTGCTTTAGCCTCTCCACCAATTTTGATGGCTAGAGCACATCTGATGGTACCCGAGATCAACACTCCCTCTTAGCGAGGAATGTGCTCTAGTAATGCTCCCCTACTAAACATCACCCTAATCATCCGACACCAGTACCTGTGTTGATGCTTGACCTGCTGCCCAACATCCAATGCATTGTTGCCTCCTGTACTGCTGCCCATGGCTCTGCCACTGCCACTGCTACATTTGTACTGCATCTCCCTCTGCATCCGTGCTGCTGCTGGTCCTTCCTCCCAACACTGCATCTACACTGCAACTCTCTCTCAACATGTTGCATCATTCTGCCCATACCACTACCACTGCTAACTGCTACACTGCAACTTAGTTACCAAGAAGTAAGTAACTGATCTACCCAAGTACTGACATCCTTGTCAGCTTAGAAGCCTCTTGATGTTGAAGCTACCTCTGCTACTATTTGGTGCTTTCTTTGCTGCCTCTGTGTTGTTGCAAATACCTTTGTGCCTCTTGCACTGCTACAACCTCCTCTATGCCTTTCTGCACTACTAAAACCACCTTTGTGCCTCTCACACTGCTACAACCTCCACTGTACTGCTACATACCTCTGCACTCTAGCACTGCCTTGTCGCTTCATCTGCATCTTGCTTCTATCGACATCCATCATCCTGCTACTGTCATTCGAGGCTCCCGTAGCTGGATATGATCCAAGATTTTGGGCACCTCAAGGATCCTACCCCTCATCTTTTGTAGTCCTCCTGAATACAACTCGATGTCACCCCACCTCTTCTCTAGAGGTGCATGAGCACTCATGGCACAGTCATCATCCATCTCGACTTCTTTCTCCGCTTAGCCGGAGCTACCTTGGAGTCAAAGGCCTCTCCCTTATTATTTTTCCTGGGACACTGGGTTGCATAATGACCCAACTCCCCACAATGGAAGCACTTTACCTTGGAGATGTCCTCCTTCTTCCTCTTCCCCTGTTGTCCCACAGATGCCAGAGCCACATCCTCTTCCTCCTCTTTCTTGATTCGACCTCCTTTGTTGCTACTTCCTGCCTTGGTCAACTGTCTGATCTCTTCTTGGTGAAGAGCTGCCCACATCTCTTCCCATCTTAGAAGATCAGCTCTGCCCAGAATGCTTTGGACAAATGTCTCGCAATCCTCGGAGACTGCATTCAAAGTGATCCTCACCATGAACTCCTAATCCGGTGTGGCCCATATGGAAGTAAGTTGGTCCCTAATCTCTTGCAACCTGCTGAGGTAGAGATCTATCTACTCCCCCTTCTGCATATGATACGTCCACAGTTGATTCTCCAACAACATCTTCCTCTGCACAGAAGTGCCCTGATACAATGTCATCAAGGTATCCCACATCTCTTTTGTCGTGTTCTTCTCGGCAATATGCAATATCACATGATCCTTGGCCCCATTAAGGATTATGCACTTTGCCTTCGCCATTGCATCCTCATATCTTTCATTATCAGCTGGGTCAACTAGGATAGCCATGGTTCTCAAGGCGAAGCCCTTGATACAATGTCTATCCAAAATAGACAAGATCCTGGCCTTCCAAATGACAAAGTTGGATGCCCCGTCCAACCTGTCCTGATCTCTCAGTCCGTTCATTGCCATCTCTACTCTTCTCCTAGACTCCCTCTGAGTCTTGATTTCCCTCCTGGAAATCCTCCTGCCAACTGTCGAACTGCTCCTCTCCGATCCTCTTTGCAACTGCAAAACTCGGATCTGGATTTCTTGGCTAGAAATCCCTCAAGGCAGCGGCTCCCTCTACCTTGGTTCTGTCCCGTTAGGTACTGTTCTGTTTCGACAACAACAGCACCCCACCAGCTTCCCAATCCACAATCTGCCCATACCTCCCTAGGCCCCAGCAATTGAAGAAACTGAGCCTCTTAGCTCTGCACAATCCCGACAAGGCTGAATCGCTCCTCTGGTCAACTTCATCAAGCCTACTTGACTGAGTAGGATGATGTGGCTCTTTGCGAGCCTCTTTTGCCTTCCTATGCCTCTGTGTTGGCCCTCTCTCTGGCTCAAAATGATGATGCAAGCCCTTTGTGTCACTCCTCTGCTGCTTTCTACTTAGGAATAGCTTCTGTCTCTCGGGAAAGCTGTTTCTGTTGCAAATTTTCTGATTTAGCGAGTGCCTTTAGTTCTCCTATGATCTGCAATCCTTTGGTAACATGTTGAAATTTCTAAGTCTAACACGTCAGAAATTCTTCTTGCATTATCTGGCTTATTTCACCTACTTGTTTATTCCTTAATAAGTTATTTAACCATATTAATACTGAAAATAAACACAAATGCAGTCTTAGCCATCTACAGATCATCAACTAAAAATAATAGACAAACACACAAGGGACACTGTTATTTTTGGACAATAGTCCCCTGAAAAACCCAACTTGGGAAAACGGTGCCACAGTTCTTAGGGTTTATTATTAAGAATCTTTCTTGAGTACAATTAGGGTGCCAAACTGGCTCACCCAACAGAGATATCTATCTGGCAGTAATACCTCTCTTCGGAAGCAGATATTCAGCAAGTCTACTCCACGAAAATCTCTCCAATGCTTCTCTGAAGTTTTGGGTCAGCCCTCCTGGCCTCTGCGTTTTGTAGATCTAACCCAAGAATATTATAGATCTGATAAGAAAGTATAAGATAATGCAAATAAACCCAGAAATAATATGAAATGAATTTTTATTGATCAAACCCTTAAGGTAGGGCAACACCATACATTCACTCCTTAAGGAAGGAGAATACTCCACAAGCCATATGCCTGTTTATACAAGAATACTTCTCTTCCCATCTCTCCATGTGGAGTCTCTAGCCTCTATATAGGCCTCATACATACAATACCATGCATCATTACCATGGTTTCCTCATACCATCAACTAATACCATGGGTCCCTTACATTATTATTAACTACTTGTGGTCCCTTACATGATATGGGTTAACCACCTTATTATTACTATGGCCCATCCCATTATTACATTATTACCTTGGGTACCTCCCTTGGTACCCCATATTATCCCCCTAGGTATATAACATTCCAACCCCCTAAGCATGTTTCGTCCCCGAAACATGGGAAGAACACAAATAATAAGATCTATTCAAAAGAGTAGTCCATTGATACCATGCATGTGCATCTAGCCATCCAAGAGAAAGGTGAACCCTCGATCTCGCTGGTGCCTCGCTCGCTTGATATGGAAGTTGACCGTGGTAGCTCTTCTGTGTGTAGTAGGTGGATCTTCGCTTCTCCCTATCTATCTTGTGGGGGTTGTTGTCCTTGTGACTAACTGGTTTCCATCTTGATGGTTGTCTTGCGGGGTGATGTGGGTGTTGATATGTTGAAGTTTTAACCCATGGTGTCTTCTTCTTTAATTCACTCTGTTGAGGTGCCTGTTGTGGTGTCTTCTTTTCCAATATGACTTCAACCACTAAGTCTTCCTCTGATGTATCAGCACCTGTAACCTTTTCTGCTTCGGCCTTTGTTTGTGTCTGATTGTCGACCATCAACTGCTCATCATCTGATATGTCAGACCCTGGAACATCTTCTGCTTCAGCTTCCTTGGACTCTATCTGTTTATTAGTGGAAATATCATGTAATGTAATTTTCTTCTTTTTATACCAGAGCTTCAGGAATTTCTTCTGCACATTAATATTTATAGTACCCACTCATTCCATCCAAGGGTATCCCAAAACAACATCCATGTTATCAATATCTGAAGCATAAAAATCACCATGAAATACATACTTATCCATAGAAAGTTTCAAATCCTTATAAATTTGAACATCCTTATCATCAACCTGTGCATTTTCAACGTGTTTTGCGGGAACTTGCAATTTTTTTGCCAAATTAACATTGATGAAATTATGCTTGCAACTAGGATTTATAGAAACAATGATCTTCTCTTTCTGAATCCATCCATGAACCTGTAATAAGGAGATACCAACAGAAAATAACCCTTTAGGTTCCTTGGTTTCCTTCTTTCCTGTAAAATAACATCTTTGCTAGGCTGTGTGTCTATCTGTGAGAGCTTATCCACAAAAAATTTACGGTCAAAGTGGTCCATAAGAGCTTTTTTGAAGGCGTCCCAAGTCAAGAACCTTCCATAGCCACGTTGATGCCCTTGCCACCATTGCCATATTTCACTGTCCAAGTACATGATCCCCATCCTAAGCTGACTGTCATCATCACGGACGTGATCCAATTTGAAATATTTCTCCATTTGTGCTAGCCACTTGGCTGGATGAGATCCATCAAATTTATACAAGTCCTTCAATTTCTGATCTAAGTACGCCATCACAAAAAAAAAATTGGCGAAAATTTGAAATTGTCAGTTTCGTCAATATTGCTCAGAATCCTTATTATGACCTGTTATCAGAAATGGAACAATCATTCTGCATTTGCCCATGTGATAGAAATCCTGATCCAGGCACTAGAATTTCAGATATGCGCTGCTACTCTCCCGCCGTCACCCAAAATTTCTGAAAAAAGAGCTGATTTTAAATCAGCAATATCTCCCTCATCCGGACTCCGATTCAACTGATTTTGTTTTTGAAATTAGTTGTTTTTTCATAAAGATTCCAGATCTACAATTAGATTTTGCAGATCTAGTGCCAAGAGGTCTAGATCTGCGCCGCAAATTCGCTGCGCCGAAAAATTGTCTACAACCCTACTGATTTTTAGATCAGCGATATCTCCTTCATCCGGACTCCGATTCGACTGATTTTTTTTTTGAAATCGGGTATTTTTTCACATAGAATCCAGATCTGCAATTAGATTTTTCAGATCTTGCTCCAAAATGTACAGATCTGATCTGCAAACTCGCCACCCCTGAAATCTTGCAAAAATGAAAAAAAATTCTCCACTTTTGTGCCCAAGAAAGTGCTCTGATACCACTTGTAGATCTAACCCAAGAATATTATAGATCTGATAAGAAAGTATAAGATAATGCAAATAAACCCAGAAATAATATGAAATGAATCTTTATTGATCAAACCCTTAAGGTAGGGCAACACC
>APFE030831226.1:0-15593 GCA_000404065.3 Pinus taeda
TTGCATGAAGAAATCTATATGGAACAACCTACTGGATTTATACAAAGAGACTCCAACCTTGTATGTTGGCTTAAGAAATCCCTTTATGGTCTCAAGCAAGCCCCTCGGGCTTGGCATGCCAAAATGGATAGATTTCTTTTAGAAACTGGCTTTTCTAGGTGTCATTCTGATAATACTATCTACACCAAGAAAGTGGGCAAGTCTCTTATCATTCTTGTTCTTTATGTTGATGATCTTATCCTTACTATTAGTGATCCCAACCTTATAAACCATGTGAAATCTAGCCTTAAAAAGAAGTTTGAAATGATAGAATTAGGACACTTGCATTATTTTCTTGGTCTTCAAGTCTTGCAATCCAAGGAAGGTATTTCCCTTTCCCAGTCAGGTATGCCTGTGATCTTCTACTCCATTTTCACCTGGAAGACTGTAAGCCAGCCCCTTCTCCCTTTCATTCTGGAGCCAAACTTTCAATTACTTGTACTTCCCCTGAAGTTAATGCTACCTTATACCATTAACTGGTAGGAAAACTTTTGTATCTGACCCATACTCATCCTAACCTTTCTTTTGTTGTTTTCCTTATTGCTCGGTTTATGCAAAAACCACATGAAATTCATTCGAAAGAAGCTAAAAGAATACTTTATTATGTTCAAGGTATAGTTCAGTTTGGCGTTCATTACAGTGCAGAAGCATCTCCTCTATTGGTTGGTTTCACTGATTCCGATTGGGCTGGTGACCCTGATGATTGGAAGTCTATTGCAGGTTATGTGTTCACTCTTGGTTTAGGACCTATTACACGGGCTTGCAAGAAACAAAATATCATTTCTCTTTCTTCAGCATAAACAAATTATCATGGTGCCATACAAGCTAATAAGGAAGCATTGTGGCTTCATCAGATCCTGTCGGAGTTTGGCTTTCAGCATCAGCATTCGACTACACTTTGGTGTGATAATAAAAGTTCCATTCAACTATGCAAATATCCAGCCCAACATCAGCGCAAAAAAGACATTGAACTACACATACACTTCATTAGAAAGTTCATTCATGACCATCTTCTTGAAGTGCAATATTGCTCAACAGATGATCAAATTGAGAACATCATTACAAAGTCTCTCACATGGGTGAAGTTTACTAAACTTCGATTTATGGTTGGAGTTCAAGAAGTTGTCACTAAGGGGGGATAGGCTCTAATGCCTCCTTCCTTCTCCTAGTGTCATATTTGTACATCCTTCAATCCTATCCCAAGTCATTGTTAAGGGGAGATGTTAGGATATTTCGACACATAGGAAATAGTTAAGTGTAACTTGGTCTAGTGTAGAGTTAGGTAAAGTGTGTTTCTTTACTATCTACTTTTGTAACTTAAAATATGACGATCATGATATGTTCTAGACATTAAGTGATCTGACAGTTCATTCTCTCCTCGGTATTACCGACACTTGATCCATGGGTTAACACCCAGTTGGTCCATGATCTCTATTTAAAGAGCATGAAGGGTCATTTGTAGGGTAATCATTGATGAGAGAATCTTATGTAAATTTTCATTCTTTTATTAATAAATTTCTTGAAGTGGTTGCATTAGCTCAAGTCATGGATTGTTTTCCTCTTTTAAGGTTTTAATCACGTTAATAATACTGGTGTATCGATTTGTGATTTTTCTATGAGCAGTGTCCTTTGGTGTTTTTCCTAAGGAACTTACCCTATAAATTCCTACAGTCCCCAGTATGGTCGCCACCATGTTGTCATTCTATCTTTCTAAGGTTGAGGGAGTAAACACATAGGACAACATCAAAACCACTTTGGAACTTGGGATCTAGCCTTGCCAGCTTTAGAGAGGGATCTCTTTGTAAAATTTAGGTTTGTTTTATGTGAATTTTAGGCTAGTTATGACTGTGATGGTTGTTTTGATTGAATGGTTTGGTTAATTTAATTGCTATAATTCCATTGGGCTATGGAGTCTGAATATTTACTTGGATTTGGCATGAAATTTTAGAGAAGTTTCACAGGGAAATATAGGTTGCACTAATTGGATCTTTTCATAAATTTAAATGGATTATGAGAGAGCAGAAATGTAAGATTCAAAAGAAATTAAGGAGCAATTGAGAATTCCTTAATTTGACTTCAATTAAAAACATGAAAATTAATAACAACCAGAATAGGGTGATATATGTAACATGTCTTATTCATCACAGTTTCTGTTCAGTAATTAAGATTTTCAGAAATAACAAAGAAATGAAAACAATGTTTAAACTCATAAACTGAAGAAACAAATCACCATTTTGTACACCACATGAATACTATGAAAATTTCCTTGTATTATTGATGCTTCTAGAAACTTCAAAAATTACAATTTATAGAGGAAATTATATTCAGAAATCAACCCTTAATACTTCAAACAATGAATTATTTATGAAAATAATTACAAAATCATAACAAAATCATCGTCTCAACCGACAATGTATTATTAGCCTTATTCTAAACAATACAATTTACCTTTTGCAGAAAAATAGGAAATGTAGACAACTGCAATGGGGAAGGTGGCTCTGTTTTGGTGGATTCGATTGATTAATCAACCTCAAAACTATGTTGCATTGATGTGCTAGATGTTGTGCTTGTTGTTGTGCTAGATTTTGTTTTTACTGCATCCGAATTACCCTTTAATCTAGTAAATCACAAAGTTTTTCCCACATTTTTTCATCTAGTATGGTTAATTTAGTTTCCCTCTGGTAAATCTCATCAACCTCAATATATTTTGCAAAAGTTGGCTTCACTGTAAAAACATGTTTTAGCTCATTCTGGATGTAGAAGTCATTTTCCATGGTTTATAAAAATGCTCTGACTATCATACTGCGTTTTATGCCACTGAACTTGACATTGCTTCTGGCCATTTCCTTCATCTTCATAAAATAATCTTCCTAAGTGATCAATTTATCATTTATCACATATACACAAGGTAATCCTTTCTGTATTAATGTTTCAATTCTGTTGCAAAACTTATTCACTCCTAACTCTAGTGTTTCACATCGTTCCTCCAATTGATCAATGATGTTCCTTTTAGTAAAAAATTTCTTGACTTCCAAAATAGTGGCAGTCGTCTCACTAATTTCTAATTCTTCAAGTTCATATTTGTTCTTTGAATTCAAGTATTTGATCATGTTTGGGGCTTCTTTTGGAATATCTCCGAACTCCTCCCTTACGTGAATAGTGCTTTCTGTGGCCTTTTCTATCAACTCATTTTGTTCAAAAATGATTTGGACAGATGGCCAAATCTCATTCATAGAGTCCAGAATACCTATCTAAATTGTTTCCTTGGCTTGGGCCAAGGTCTGACCAATTGATGTATCCCTTTCTACCTTATGCAATCTCTCTAACAGTCTCTCTGGTTTCTGCACTTCAGTAAGACGAGAAGCTTTAGCTCTGGCTTTCTTTTATTCTAGAGCTTTGAGGTTCCCATGCAATGCCTTATTCTCTTATGACTAGATTGACATGTTCTCCAGTGTCTTTGTTACTTGTTCAACACTTGCAGTATGAGTGGAAGAAGTAGTTGCGATGGATGTTCCTGTTTCTGGGAGCTGAGTGATGGGTATGGCATCCAGGGGGACTATGGCCATCTTATCACTTTGTTCTTTATCTTTTATCATCTTTTCCATTTCTGCCTCCATCTACCTAAGATATTTATTCTGCTGTATAATCAACTTCATCATGTCAAATTTCTGTGTTTCATCCTCTTCAATGTCTTTGGTTAGGGCATCCTCTGTGGCTGGTGATTTTATATGTTTTCTCAATGTTGCAATATCCATATTTTTATTCTTTATGATCTCTTACGCAACATTTATATCTTTAGGATCATTTCCTATCTTGATTACCAAATCTTCCAAAGATTTGATCCTATTATCCTTTGTTAAGGAGGATACCCTTTCCATTTTCAACTGAGACTAAATGTTGGCAAATGAAACCTGCAACTTAGACATTGACGTAGCAGTATTAGTTATTGTAGAAGAAATCATCTCACCACTGTGCTTATGCATCTCCATTTGATCAACGGGATGGAATTTGGGCCTCAAGAAAGGCCATCTACATATTTCCATGCTCTGTGTCAAAAACTGATAACAATATGCTCAGTGACCTAGAGGTCTACTTCCAAAACTAATTGTAGTTATTGTTCTTAAGAATCTAATTCTTAAGTTTAATCTCTCTTTACCTATCAAAAATAGTCTTCTCCTTCTCTCCTTAGACATTCTGTGAATCCAACCCTGTTTCCTTCATACACTATGATGTTGAAGTTCCAATAGGAGATGTAACAAATTTGCTACTTGTAGGTGGTGAATGTGTAATTATAATGGCATCATGATCTTTTGTATCATTTTCAAAATCTTTCCTAGGAGTTACTTTTTCCCTTTTCATGTAACTGATCCTCAATTATTTGGCATACTAGTTGTTGATGATGATCCCTCCTCTCTTTATCTTTTACTCATTTTCTCTTGAGGAGTGGGAGTCTATAAACTTGAAGTAGAAAATAGTTGTTCTTCAGCTTCCTGCAAAGTATTCTTTGTCCATTCCAACTGATTTTCATACTTTTCTATCTCAGGCCTTGAGGTATGGATACAGGGAGTAGTTTTGTTTTCTACTCTTAACATGGAAATTCTACCCAAAGGGTCCTAAGACCACGTAAAACTCAGGCTGAATTTCAACTCTTTAAGAAGTTTTCTTGCTTCTTCTCCTGTTGCCATGGTATTGCATATGAATGGGCCCATCTATGTCTTTATGCGAAACTGTGACTTCTTCTTTTCCACCACAAAATGAATGTCATCAGAATTTAACATTTGTTTGATGTATTCTAGGGAAAACATCCTCATGGCGAGGTATTTAGGGAGTTTGTATGGTGCCAATTAACATCCACAAACTCTGATTTTTGTGTAGTTTTGGTATAAATACCAAGCTCTAGTCTTGGACTGATCTGTTAGATGTAAAATTATTTTGATATCTTCACTGATTGTGGGTTGTATTGAGTTGTTTAGGATGTTCATTGTTGGGTGAACAAACTCTTCACTAAATTTTTTGTATGAGAATTCTTGTTGCTCATTCATGATCAATGAAGTCAAAAAAATCACAGGTCATTGGTTTCCTTCATCATTTGACTTCTGCATAGAAAAACCAAACATGTCTGCTTGATAATAAAGGAACATGTAGATTAAAATGGAAGTGTAATTAAAACTTGCTCTGTTGGAAATTTCAGAAACTATTCATGAATTTTATCAACCAAGAATTGACTGAAATTGAATAAAATCGATGGTTTATTGTCTGTGGAAAATATGGAAAGGAAACCTAGAATGGGCTCATCTACCCACTGATCAAAATAATAACCCAACATTTATGAAATTATGGATATAATTTGTTTAGCTTTATCAAGGAAGATAGAGGAAGGGTATGGATGGTTCTTCTTGGGTAACTTGGCATTTTTAGGCAAGAAGATCACAAAATGTTTGGTTCTTGTAGTGAAATCAAGCTTCTGATAAAGCTGAGTGAGGACTTCTAAGGAGAAAGGGGCATTATTTTCCATACGGGGAGCCAACATCATCTAGGTTATGGATTGGGCAATAATTGTAAACAGGATGTTTCCAGATGGGGCCATAATAGCTCTTTGGCCAGGGACATAACATACTTGACATTTTCTGGTGAATTCAAGGGCTTGGAAGGTCAGAGGGAAGATATAATGAGGAATATTGGACTCCCAAAGTCCAATTTCATCAGTTCTTTCTGCATGCTTGTATTCCAGCCAAAAGTATAGCTCTAAAAACTCATAATCACACTAGGTTTCACTAATCCAATAATCCTTGTTGGTGAAATGAACGTGATCTAGATCTATGGAGGGAGGGATCAATGGATTCAAAGGTTTATCCTAGGTTTTTCTCTTTGTAGGAATGATTAGATTAGTGAAGAGTAATAGTAAGTGATAGGATAGCTTACTCGGAATAGTTTGAAGCAATGAGTTGTCAAGGAAGGATACAGAGGGCTGTCAATTATGATATAGTGTGGATGCAACACTTCCTTGAAAATGATTTCTTATAGAAACTGTGAATTACAGAGAATGAGCAGTGAAAGGGAGAAATATGATTGTTCAAAAGCTTTTAAACAATGATGGGAAGTTATGTTGGAGGTGGCATAGGACCATTAAGTTTGAACAGTTAACAGGGAAGGTGAATTGAATTTCGAACAATTATTTTTAACGAGAGAGTAATTAATTGGGAAACGACTATGCGATGTGGTGGGAGATGAGTGGGGGAGGTGACGAAGTAGGACCATGATAAGTGGATGAGGGGAAGGAAGTTTCAGAGGGGGTAGAGGGTGGTAAGCAGTATTGACCAGGGGTCGGGTGCCAAATTATGAGAAGGCACCACCTTAAGATGGGCCCAATGGGAGAAAACTGCCTTTTCGTACCTGGCCCCCGATGGTAAAGGCAGAATCGGGGGGGGTGAAAGAAAATGAGAGCCATCAATCATGAGGGACAGATGATCCCGATGCTTTGACACCAATGTCCATTAACTATATACGACAAAAGAACTTTGTCCATATGCACCTTTATTTCTTGTTTTTGGACTTACGATAAAGGTTAGAAATAAAAAACATGTAAAAACACTTTATCCCATCATGCCCTTTTTACAATGTTACTAAACCTAGGATAAAAGGCACATAGGCATATATTTATAAAACCAAATTATTTCTACCTACCCTTTAACTAAACTAACATTTTTATTCTTCTAAGGGAGTGCACTTAGACTAGAAAACCCACATTATTTTCTTTTATGAAAAATAAAAAACTATCTAAATCCTATCACTTATTTCTCCTATTGATTTAGATTAAACAATTGAATCAATGTCATTTTCTACCTAACAACTCATTTACCAGGATTAAACAGTTTGGAAAATCTTTATTCTCTAGTCTAATTTAAATAATTTTATACATGATTATATTGTATGATTAAACAAATGATTAGTCATTGTGGCATTTTAAACAAGATGCACACAACCATTATTTATCAATGATGAAGAAAATAATCTATCATTAGTGGCATTTAAACTTGCAACACGTTTAGTATTATTTCTTTTTGTTTTTCTTTTAATGGGGTTATATATTTTATTCTTTGTCAATATTTTGTTTTTCTTTTTTTCTTTTTTATTTACACCCTCTTTTCATTTTCTTTTATTTGGAAATCATTTGCAGACTGACAATTATTTACAATATAAGATTCCTGAGATGAAATACTCAATCACCTTGAGATATTATAAATTATAGCACCCTAACAAAAGGAAAATAGCAAAGAAACCAAGACATGCATACCTAAGCTTACTTTGACAAAGTAGATAGTAATATGACCATCTTGAATATGGAAATAACAAGAAGTCACTTTAAACTCTACTCATACGTAACCAATGAATATGTAACATTTGAATTAAGATAAAATTATAATGGTGATCTTAGTACAAATACACTAGTGAATATCTCTTATAAGGGAAAAGAATTATGAATGGTTTATGAAGATAATAATATTTCTAAAGGAAATAGTGTAGAAGGAACTAGTGTCTTCAAAGTCTAAAATATATATTGGAACCATATGGTGGGGTTCTTGTTAATTGGTAAGGCCATTTGATAAAAAAATTACAATGATAAACTTATGATAATGCTAGTAAATTTTATTGAAGTGAAAGTTACTAGCCCTTGTTGGGTTGTGATACATGTTGATAACCCTTTATGGGTATGTAACTAATTGTTGATAAGTTTTGTAATGAAGGTTTTAAAACATATAATATAATATATATATACACACACACACACTATATATATACACACACCTTCTTGAATGAGATTTGATAGAAACCAATACCCTTAATTATTGTGAATGTAGGTCAACAAGACAAAGTAATCCTGGTCAAGTCTTTGTGCTTCCTCGATTAGAGAGAAAGTATACAACATAAATAAGCATTTAACCAGGTTACTTCAGTGGCAAGGGGCTACTAAGCAATGAAATAAAAAAAATTATACATGAGGCATATTTCAACCCATTTTGAAGGCCAAGAAACACTAAGGACAATGTTTCGCTCAAGGAGGAATATGTAACACCTCGGTGAAAATTAAAAAAATTTATTTTATTTTATTGTAAAGATGTGGTAAATAATGTGCTATATAGAAATCCTAAGTGAGAAACTTCAATATTTTAATTTTATATAAAAAGAAAAGTATGACAAATCTTGGAATTCAAGGGAAAAGACCCTAAATGAAAATTTTTAGTTTCCAGACAATTGAGTAAGTTACTTGATCCTTCCCTAGAGATAAAACATCTCAGTAGGGACTAGAAGATGAAGGAAAAAAGGAGAGAGAGAGAGACTAGAGGCATCTAAAAGGAGGAAGGAAAGCAAAATTGAGAATGTTGGGCAAGACACTATCGAGGTGAAGTGGGACACTGTTGGAAGGGTTTTCTTAAGCTGGAATGAGAGCTAGTTGAAGCCCTAGAGTATTTAAGTTCTTGGCTGAACTAGGTAGTCTTGAGGCCCATGAACAAAGCATTGATTACTAACTGTCTTGGAATTTAAAAGGCTTGGAAGGAGTGTTGGATGTAATTTATAACCTCGTTAGTTGGGATGAGCAGTCTTCTTCCCAATTGAATTCCCTAGTCGTCTAAATGGAATTAGATAAGTACAATATTGATTTTGGAATATATATTTGTTATGTATATAATTAAACTTTAATGAAAGTTTAATGGTTATATGTTGACAAGATCTTTTCAGAAATAAAGTGATTATGGTGATAGTCAAATTTTAGTTGCATTCAGTGCAAAATGGGGAAATTTTAATATGTTTGTAAATAAATAAAGATAGGTATAAGGAAAGAACTGAAAGAGCTTATCAGTAAATCAAAATGGGAGCAATTGCCATAAATAAACCGTTCCAAAATGTGGCTAAGTATGTAGTCGGTAAAGAACAAATGGTTGTGGTAGGTAATGGTTGAAGGTGAACAAACCAATGTAGGAAAACAACTAAGTGATTGATTTGGTCATTGACACAAAATTAATTATACTTGTAAAAGATAGAAGTTACTTGTTTCATCAACAAATGAATCAGAATAGATAATCATCAGTAAATTCAACCCCATGTGTATGAAAGAAGAACTGGAAAATAAACACTTAAGACCTGGTTTGGCTTTGAGGCCTAGGCATTCCAACATCCTCATAGGAAGTCCCATGTATGAGACTTGTATTGTGACAAATGGAGATTTTTTTCCAGAAATTAACAAATGCAAGTTCATACCTACGATTATAAGGAGAAAAAGAAAGTATAAAAATTATTTTATGGAACTACATGCTTCGTCAAAACAACATGATTAATAATCATTTGATAAGGGAATCTAACAAAGGAATTATGAAAGGTACTAAATCTTACACACATATACTTTTTCCATATAAACAATAGAATGGAAGTGAAGTTCCTTTCACCATAAATGAACCAGAAATTTTAACAATACATGAGAACCTCTTGGCAATAATTTTGGGTATCGAATAACCTTAATAAAAAAAAATTACACGAAATTATTTAAGTTTAGATTACAAAGAATACTATATAACTCTAAGGAATATTTTAGTAGACATGGTCTTGTCCCAAGGAGGGGTAGGCCTTATAGCCATATCGAATCAAGTAATAAAAACAAATATTTCTTACAACCAGCATAAAACACGAGCCAATCAACAAAGAAACAAAACCTTTGTTATCAAATATAAAGATGTGTTTAGGGAAAACCCTGATAAACTAACCAACTATGGGAGTTAGAAGAAAAATAGGTCCAAATGTTGCAAGGCCAAAGAAAACTATACCTTGAAATATGGATTTCGTGAAAATTATTAGTTAGGAAACTTAACTAGGGGAAGTTGGAAAATTACCAGAGGAAAAGGGAAAGATTGTAAATTGAACCTACCCTCAAGCAAAATTCCTTCAACACCTCCATGTGAGTGATCATCCTAATCAGAATGGGCACATGAGTAGAAGAAGTAATGGTATTATAAAACCAAGGTCAAACCTTACCTTCAAAACCCTCTAGTAATAAACCTCGTATTGCGAGTCAACAATGATGAATTCGAAAGGCTCTGAAATTATATAGGTTGGAAGAGGATTTCTCCCTTGTGTTATGGCAGGGTGTGAGAGCCAACTTGGTTGAACCGTAGCCCAACAGAACCTGCTAAAAGAGGGAAAGCTTCACACTAAATAAAATTCCAAAATATACCTGTCAGGGAAAAGAGACAAAAATGTCAGGCAAATTCATTCAAGTTTTGTTGGAATAAAGTAACTAGAATGATGAGTAGTCAAGAAAGGGGATTACATGTATGATGGATACTCTTTGTGATGAATTCCATAGTACTGCTAGAATGAAAACCCATCTTTTAAGTGATTAAATAAATTCCACCAAAGAAACGAAAATCATTTAGATAAGCCTAACTCGAAATTACTTGGAAATCCTGAATAATAACATAACCATGTATGTGACCTCACAACCATGGCAAGGGTTCGAGTAACCCTAAAAATATGATATCAAACTCCAAACACCTCTGCAGAAAGGAAAACACTAATACTTAACTAGACACGACAAACCAAAAAATATTTAAGTGATGATTACAATGCATTACATCTGACCGGATAGAATTTCTATAATAGTTCAGTTATGGAGCTTACATGATCGAATAAGGGATTTGGAATAGACAACCTACAAGTTCCGGAACAAGTTTTTCTCTACATAGCTGTAGAGCCATTCTCAGTGTAGAAGATTGAACGAATGACCTCCTTGTGATGCTAGGATGGGAGGGTGGTTACGCTTTAATGTCCTACTCCATCCTTAGTAGTTGATCAAAATGCTAATGAACAATAACCATGGAGGCTAGGTGTAAAAAAACTGCAAAAGCATCAAGATTGTTTGGAACCTCAATATGTTTAGAACCTTATAACATAACTTAAAAACTATTCTTAAGTGATAGATCTATGTAATAACACCATACTATAGCTCCATAATAGCGCCATACCATAGCTCCATCATCCAGCTGAAGTATTTGCCTTTAATTAAACAACATGCTTAGACTAAGAGGGAAAAAAAAGAACTATACTCTTATTTTAACTTAAAACAAGAGCATTATAATTAAAAATGATTCCAACATTTAACGAGATGATAAAGAGAAATATTATGTTGCCAAAGTTAAAAGAAAAAATTTGTATAGGCATGATACAAAACATATATATATACATACATAATGGTTAATGTTTATTGGAATTAAGATAACAAGTTAATTTAATTTTGCAAAGTTTAGAAAGATAAAAAAAAATCTAAAATTTTGTTTAGCATCTTATATTAACATGAATTGAGAATAGTTATTGTATTAAAAGACATTAAATTAAAGCTCAGTTTAAATATATGATTTACATAAGCAAGTTGAAATGAGTGGACATTGTCAAAATGAAGCATGTATTAGACCACACATTCTAACCTTGAAGCTTTTGAACAAAATACTACAATATCCACAATATTCTAGTTGTACATTCACTAATATTGACCTAAGAAAAAATAAAATTTACAAAGCATCGAAATGTTACACTAAACCACAATTAATATATTCCCTCCATTTTCATTTTTAAGTCTCTTGATTAACCATTAAGGAAAGAGTACATATACTTTTTGCTCTTACTATCAAAGTTTACATTGATTTAATCTTGATCCAAAATTAGCCAGGATATATATATACTAATATATAATATATATATATATATATATATAATTGGAGTGTGGTAGTTTTTTTCGTAAGAAGTGTAATTTTATTGTAACATTTCTGTATTACTCACATCAATATAATTTTTGGTTGACATTTTAAGAGACAAATGAGCTACACTTGCACTTGCTCGATGGAAGTGTCAATCATATACAATTTATGTATTTTAAATTTTAATAAATACTTATTTTATTATTAGTTTACTAAAATACAATTTAATAAAATGTTATTATCATAAATGTTTTAATGTTAAAATTAAGTTTTATAATTATGTGTTTAAATAAAATAAATATATGATTATTATCTAAAATTATTATTTATTGAAATGTTTTTTTTTAATAATTAAGATATAATTTTTAATTGTCGGTTTAATTTATTTCAAATTTAAATAAATATTTTATATCTTTTATTTATTATATGTTATTATGATTATATTTTAAGTTATCATAAGTAAATTCAACCCCATGTGTATGAATGAAATAAGAGTATAGTTCTTTTTTTTCCCTCTTAGTCTAAGCATGTTGTTTAATTAAAGGTAAATATTTCAACTGGATGATGGAGCTATGGTATGGGGCTATTATGGAGCTACGGTATGGTTTTATTACATAGACCTATCACTTAAGCATAGTTTTTAAGTTATGTTATAAGGTTCTGAACATATTGAGACTCTGAACAATCTTGATGCTTTTACAGTTTTTTTCCACCTAGCCTCCATGGTTATTGTTCATTAGCATTTTGATCAACTACTAAGGATGGAGTAGGACATTAGAGTGTAACCACACTCCCATCTTGGCATCACAAGGAGGTCATTCGTTCAATATTCTACGCTGAGAATGGCTCTACAGTTATGTAGAGAACAACTTGTTTTGGAACTTGTAGGTTGTCTATTCCAAATCCCTTGTTCGATCAGGTAAGCTCCATAATTGAACTATTATAGAAATTTTTCCAGTCAAATGTAAGGCATTATAGTCATTACTTAATTATTTCTTGGTTTGTCGTGTCTAGTTAAGTACTAGTCTTATCCTTTCTACAGAGGTAGTTGGAGTTTGATATCATATTTCGAGGGTTACTCAAACCCTTGCCATGGCTGTGAGGTCACATACATGGCTATGTTATTATTGAAGATTTCCAGGTAATTTCGAGTTAGGCTTATCTAAATGATTTTCTTTTCTTTGGTATAACTTATTTAATCACTTAAAAGATGGGTTTTCATTCTAGGAGTACTAGGGAATTCATCGCAAAGAGTATCCATCATACATGTAATCCCCTTTCCTGTTTGCTCATCATTCTAGTTACTTTATTCCAAATAAAACTTGAATGAATTTGCCTTACATTTTTGTCTCCTTTCCATGACATGTACCTTTTGGAATTTTATCTAGTGTGAATATTTCCATCTTTTAGTAGGTTATGTTGCGATAGGGTTTGACCAAATTGGCTCTCACACCCTGCCATAACAAAAGGGAGAAATCCTCTTCCAGCCTGTATAATTTCAGAGCCTTTCAAATTCATCACTGCCGACTCGCAATATGAGGTTTGTTACTAGAGGGTTTTGAAGGTAAGATTTGACCTTGGTTTTATAATACCACTACTTCTTCTACTCACGTGCCCACTCTTATTAGGATGATCACTCACACGTGGAGGTGTTCAAGGAGTTTTTCTTGAAGGTAGGTTCAATTTTACAATCTTTCCCTTTTCCTCTTGTAATTTTCCAACTTCCCCTAGTTAAGTTTCCTAACTAATAATTTTCATGAAATCCATATTTCAAGGTACGGTGTTCTTCAGCCTTGCAACATTTGGACCTATTTTTCTTCTAACTCCCATAGTTGGTTAGTTTATCAGGGTTTTCCCTAAACATATCTTTATATTTGATAATAAAAGTTTTGTTTCTTTGTTGATTGGCTCGTATTTTATGCTGGTTGTAAGAAATACTCGCTTTTATTGTTGTATTCGATATGGCTACAAGGCCTACCCCTCCTGGGGACAAGACCATGTCTACTAAAATATTCCTGAGAATTATATAGTATTCTTTGTAATCTAAACTTAAATACTTCTGGGTAAATTTTTTATTAAGGTTATTTGATACCCAAAATTATTGCCAAGAGGTTCTCATGTATTGTTAAAATTTATGGTTCATTTATGGCGAAAGGAAATTCATTTCCATTATATTGTTTATATGGAAAAAGTATATGTGCATAAGATTTAGTACCTTTTTTAATTCTATCTTAGCTTCTTTTATCAAATGATTATTAATCATGTTTTTTCAACGAAGCACGTAGTTCCATCAAATAATTTTTCTATTTTCTTTGTCTCCTTATAATCGTAGGTACTTGCATTTGTTAATTTTTGGAAAAAAATCTCCATTTGTCACAATACAAGTCTCATACATGGGACTTCCTATGAGGGTGTTGGAATGCCTTGGCCTTGGAATGCCTTGGCCTCAGAGCTAAACCAAGTCTTAAGTGTCTATTTTCCAGTTCTTCTTTCATACATGTGGGGTTGAATTTACTGATGATTATCTATTCTGATTCGTTTGCTGATGAAACAAGTAACTTCTATCTTTTAGAAGTATAATCAATTGTGTGTCAATGACCAAATCAATCACTTAGTTGGTTTCCTACATTGGTTTGTTCAGCTTCGACCATTACCTACCACAACCATTTCTTTTTTACCGACTACATACTTAGTCACATTTTGGAAGTGTTTATTTATAACAATTGCTCCCATTTTGATTTATTGATAAGCCCTTTCAGTTATTTCTTCATACCTATCTTTATTTATTTAAAAACATACTAAAATTTCCCCATTTTGCACTGAATGAAACTACAATTTGACTATCACCATAATCACTTTATTTCTGAAAAGATCTTGTCAACATATAACCATTAAACTTTCATTAAAATTTAATTATATACATAACAAATAAAGATTCCAAAATCAATAATGTACTTATCTAATTCCATTTAGACAACTAGGGAATTCAAATTGGAAGAAGACTCCTCATCCCAACTAATGAGGTTATAAATTACATCCAACTCTCCTCCCAAGCCTTTTCAATTCCAAGGTAGTTAGTAATCAGTGCTTTGTTCATGGGCCTCAAGACTACCTAGTTCAACCAAGAACTTAAAAACTTTAGGGCTTCAACTAGCTCTTAGTCCAACTTAAGAAAACCCTTCCAGTAGTGTCCCACTTCACCTCGACAGTGTCTTGTCCAAGGTTCTCAATTTTGCTTTCCTTCCTCCTTTTAGATGCCTCTGGTCTCTCTCTCTCTCCATTTTTCCTTCGGCTTCTGGTCCCTACCAAGATGTTTTATCTCTAGGGAAGGATTACGTAACTTACTCAACTGTCTTGAAAACTAAAAATTTTCATTTAGGGTCTTTTCCCTTAAATTCCAAGATTTGTCATACTTTTTTTTTTTATATAAATTAAAATAAATTGAAATATCAATAGTTTCTCACTTAGGATTTCTATATAGCACATTATTTACCACATCTTTATAGTAAAATTAAATTAAAATTTTTAATTTTAATCGAGGTGTTACATATTCCCCCTTGAACGAAATATTGTCCTCAGTGTTTCTTGGCCTTCAAAATGGGTTGAAATATGCCTCATGCATAATTTTTCTATTTCATTTCTTAGTAGCTCCTTGCCGCTGAAGTAACCTGGTTAAATGCTTATTTATGTAGCATACTTTCTCTCTGATCAAGGAAGCACAAAGATTTGACCAGGATTACTTTGACTGGTTGACCTACATTCACAATAATTAAGGTTATTAGTTTCGATCAAATCTCATTCAAGAAGGTA
>APFE030831228.1:6243-69403 GCA_000404065.3 Pinus taeda
TTATTGGGATTAATTAACTTAATTTATTAATTTAATTGAAATTCATAATTTTAATACTCAATAAACTAAATTAAATTCCCTAAATTACTACCTAACTAAATTAAACTAGCTAGATTAGCTAAATTATTTACTTACCTCTGCAGGCTTGCTCCTCGCTCCTTGCTCTTCAGCAATTGCTCCTTGCTCCAAACTCTTGCTCTTCAAGCTCCTCAAGCTCTTCAAACATTCATAATGAAATGTTTTTATGCCCAAAGGGCTTTTAAAACAATTTTTTTTTTATAAAATTTGATTTTATTTTCGGGTCCGCGGATATTTTTTTCCGCCGACCCGCTCCCGACCCGTTCAAAATCGCTCCCGGAGCGATTTTTTAAAGCCCGGTAGCGATCGGGAGCGATCACTCCCCGATCACTCCCGGGCTTTAAAAAGCGCTCCGAGAGCGACGGAGCGGCCGCTCCCGAAATTGGCAGGGAGCGAAATTTTTTTGGGAGGGAGCGCGCTCCCGAAAATTGCTCCCGCCCGGAGCGCGCTTCGGAAGCGGGTTCGATAGGGGGGGGGGGCGCTCCCCCGCAACTATGCTTTAAAGAGCCGGTCGTTTCCTTGATGACCTGCATTACCTATCATTCCTTCGATCATTGAAAATGTCCCTGGAATGATTGTTATCTTCATCAAGAGATGTGTCCCTGCCATTCAGACACTCCTTCGCATAATGGCCAAACTTATTGCAACCAAGGCATCTGCCTTTCCTTCCACCCTTAGATCCGGACTTCCCAATGAAGTGATCTTTAGGTAGGCCATCAAAAGCTTCCTTGCGCCATTCTGATATATACTTTGCTTCGACTTCACCCTTGGTGAATTTGAAGAGGGATAAGGAATCCATTGATCCTTTTGTCCTTTCCCAACTGTCTTCGGTGACTGCTCTTTCACTCTTGCTTGGGCTTTGTCTTCACCTCAGCTCTGATACCATGTTAATTTTAGGTATGTTCTATGCTTAGAGCAATTTATTTCAATTTTCACAGTTAGCTCAATATCTTTTCCAAATTAGCAATCACATCAGCGTTAAAGTAAACTGCAGATAGAACATAAACATAAATCGCAGAAGACAAGTCAAGACAAGAGGACACAACATGTGGTGCTAGGCAAGGACAAACCCCAATGTGAGGAAACCCTTGATCAATTCTTCTTTTGTGTTCTTCAATAGTTCAACAGAGAGAGAGAGAGAGAGATAGTACATTTACAACAGAAGTCGACACTTTGACTTATCTAGATAAGAGCAGAGATCATCTCTAAGAAGATGATACATGAGGTCAGTTGAAGACATGTTGCTTCAACTAATTCTCCAAGGTGACTCCTTCACCTCTCATTGTGCTGCATCTCGTGATCATGTTGCACCTCACCGTGCTGCACCCATCATCACAATGCTGGACCTCATGACTATTGCACCTTATGCTGCATTATTGTCCCATGTGCCATGGTTGAACCATGTTGTCATACTGCATGTCTCATGTGCTTGCAACACCATGCTTGCCACTGCTATCCATGCTACCCATGATAGCCATGTTCTCTATGCTTGGTGTTGTACCATGCTTGTTGCTATACCATGTGCCTTCTGCCATGTCACAACTATTGTCCCACTTTGCCTTGCCATACCTTGTAGCTATCCCATATGTCTTAGCATACCTGGTTGTTGTCCATGTGCCTTACCAGCACCATGTCACCTTGTTGTCCCATGCATGTTAGCAGCACTATGTCACCTTGTTGTCCTACGCATGTTAGCAGTACTATGTCCTTGCCGTCCCATGCATGTTAGCAGCACAATGTCCTCGCTGTCCCATGCATGTTAGTAGCGCCATGTAGCCTAGCTGTCCCATATATATATTAGCATTGTTGTACTAGTTGTCCCATGTACCATACCACTATGTACATCCACCAATTTGGCTCCCACAGACTGCCCAACAATCTGGTCCAAACTAATCCTCAACACCTATAAGAAATGTCATAGACAACATATCTTAGGTCACTGTTTTGAGGTCTGATTTGTTTGCTGCAACTTAGGTTTGGTTAGGGCATATCACAGTCTCTTTGCCAGTCTTCTTTTCCGCCCAGATTTTCTCCAAGGTGATGCGGTTGCTCTTTCTTGTGGGGATGAGACCCTTCACAATAATCCTAGGCAGTTCTACCCTTTACAAGGTCCACGGCCTGCCCTCACAGCAAGCTTCCATATATTTGCAACGAACTGGTTAAGGGTTTGCCCGTCCTCTAAACAATTAATGCGGTTGCCTTTTCTTGGAATAATTTGGTCACCTAAGATGTGCTAAGATATCCCTTCAAACCTTCACTAGAATGCTGCCTTTGTTGCGGCCTAGTCATCCCTTTACTCGGCCTGTTAGAAAGAACCTCAAATACATCCATTGCTCGGCCTCCTTCATCTCCTCCTCATCATGCTGTCCAAAATCTCCTCAGCCTTCTTAACAGCCTCTAAAACCAACGTTGTTCTATCCTCTTTTTGTTGCAGCTAAAACAGAGAATGTTTAGGGAGGCTGAACAACATTTAGGGCAGCTTCGATCTCGACAGCGTATAGCCTTGTGTCCACCATAAGAGTTGCTCTCCATGTACGCTACCACATTATGACGTAGAACCTTCTCTTCATTGCCTGCATCTAGATTTAGGGCATGCCTTCTCTATGACAGCATTGAGCTAGGGTATCCTCTCCCTATGGTTGCGAAGATTCTTAGGATCTCTTCCTCCCACCAAAAATCCAAAGACAAGTGGAGAGGAAGAGAACACAAGAAGTGTGTGTGAGAAATGACTCTCAAGTCATCTCCTTTTATACTAAAACATTGAGCACATGTGGGGTTTATTTGGTTGTTGAACAACGCTTAGGGCAGCGTTGATCTAGACAACGTATAGCCTTGTGTCCACCATAAGAGTTGCCTTCCATGTAAGCTACCACATTAGGACGTAGAGCCTTCTCTATGACAACGTTGAGCTAGGGCATCCTCTCCTTAGGGCTGCGTAGATTCTTAGGATCTCTTCCTCCCACCAAAAACCCAAAGACAAGTGGAGAGGAAGAGTACACAAGAAGTGTGTGTGAGAACTGATTCTCAAGTCATCTCCTTTTATACTAAAACGTTGAGCACATGTGGGGTTTATTTGGTTGACGAATTGTCTTATAACACAATTAAATTCATAACTCCATAAACACTTATTGGAATCGGATGATCTTTAGATCAATCCTACACCTCTCGATGAGAGGGATCCAAGAAAAATATCAGCAACCATAAATAAGATCACCCACATGGAGTTTGGTCCTAGTTGCCAATTTTAACACCCTCCCTTGGCTATGGCCTACAAGAACAGGGCTATGACTCTTCCACCAACAATTATGCCCTCAAAACAGACCCCTGAACAGAGCTTAAACCCTCCAACGAGCTCTCTTCCTAATATATGCGTTGCCCAAGATGGATGGCTATAACACATCAAATCACCCTTTATTTATAACCAATAAAGGGGCTCTCACAAATTAGTGAAGAGACACATCTATTGTCTAAATTTTACTTCAAGCCTACATGACTTGAATACCAATAGCTATTTGTCAACTTCAAAAATTTGTTTCTCCACTTCAACAACTCAAAATTCGACAATTCTCGAAGCATTGGATTCTCCTTTCCACCCTGTATCGTCTCATGCCATAACATGTAGAAATGTGCTTCCGAAAATGCCCCAAACATGATTGGGTGGAAAACCCCATCCTTGGGTTCCAAGGCCACAAGTGACCCTTGTGGTGGTTTTCCCTCCAAACCTTGAACCCTAGGGCTTGGAGTACCTCTTAAGCTACACAAATCAACAAAGTAGTGTAGACTTCAACCAGTTAGGTCTCTTTCTTGATTCGGGGATGACCACAGGTTGAATAGGTTCACTGGGACCTTCATCTTCATGATTAGATTCTTCTTCTTCCCTAGTAACTTCTTCTTCAAATACTGGAAGTTCCTCATCATCAGAGTCCATAAGAAGTTCCTTAGATTTCTTGAATGTGATACTTTTGTCAGATATAACATCTCGACTTACTTCTATACGATGTCCTTCCTTTATGTGGATACTATTGTGGCCAACAAATGTTCCTCTTATGTCTTAAGGGTCCAACTTCTTTCTTTTGTCCTTCGGTATATGAATATATAACCAAAGATACAGAGATGATTCATAGTTGGTTTCTTCCTAGTGAATACTTCTTCGGGAGTTTGTTATCTAGTGACTTGTGGGGACTTTGATTTTGAATATATACAACTGTCTTTGTGGCTTCTCCCCACAAAAATTTCGCTAGATCTTGATCAAGCAACATTGCTTTTATACTTTCTTCAATGGATTGGTTCT
Source organism: Pinus taeda (assembly GCA_000404065.3). Lineage (NCBI taxonomy): Eukaryota > Viridiplantae > Streptophyta > Pinopsida > Pinales > Pinaceae > Pinus > Pinus taeda. The sequence goes on from APFE030831228.1 coordinate 10,613, forward strand.
TTCGTTTTGCAACTCCATTTTGTTTAGGATTATATGGAACTATTAGCTCCCTCTTAATTTCAGACTCCTTACAGAAAGCTATGATTTCCTTGGATGCATATTTTCCTCCATTATCGGACCTCAGTGTTTTGATTCTCCTCTCTGTAAGGTTCTCTACTTCAGCTTTGAATTCTTGAAATTTGGTAAACACTTCATCCTTGGATTTCATTAAGTAAACCAAAGTTTTTTCTTGAATGATCATCTATAAATGTGAAATAACATAGATGACCTCTAAGTGATTTAGCAGTCATAGGGCCACAGACATCGGAATGAATAAGATCCAAGAATTCTTTTGACCATGAAGAACTACTTCCAAATGGTCTCGTGGCGTTCTTACCCAATGCACATCCCTTACATACTCCTTCATGATCTTCTTTCAATTCGAGGATTCCATCTACTATAGAATTTAGAGTTGGAAGGATTTTGAAATGAAGATGACAAAATCTTCTATGCTAGTTTTCACATGGGCTGATTTCAATGTGAACCAAAGCTTGTGCAAGAGGCGATATCAACTTGTAAAGTCTTCCTCCACGAATACCAATTACTCTAGCATTCTTAATACTTGAGTTCTTACTCCATACTATAACCTTTCCATCAATGAAAACTACTTTATCACCCTTATGTTCTAGACTTGAAATGGAAAGTAAATTCTTATGCAAACCGGGAATAAACAGGATGTTGTTGAGATAAATGTTGCTTCCATTTTCCAGCTCTATAGAGGTTGGTCCAATTCCTCTTACAGGATAGCTCTTATTATCTCCAAGTTCCATTGAATAAGAAGATTTTTCCTTTGATAATGTCTTCAGTTGTTTGTGATGAAAATTCATGTGTCTAGATGCACCACTATCGATTACCCAAATGCTCTCGTCTTGGAATGTCACAGTGAGTGCTAAGAAGAGACCTTCATCCTTTGTCTTGATTACTTCCTTCTTTATAGTAAATAGAAGATTCCATGCTTCCTTGATGCCTTTCTTGAAATGACTTGCTACCTTTGAACACTTCTTGAGGAACTTCTTCAATGTAGTGGAGATCTTCATAATGCCCTTACCCAACCTAAGTTCTGATACCATGTTGAGAAATCTATAGGGCAATGATTAGAGTGATTTCTCTTTACTTGATAGCTTCTTGTGATGTATTTTTACTTATTAGCTTTGTTACTTATTATTATGTGCGTATATCATCAAACAACTACCAAAACAAGAAGAACAAGAACACAAAATATACGCTGCAAGCCAAGGCCAAAAGCTCTCCACTTGAGAGGAAAACCTGCAAATCTCTTCTCTTCATTATAGATTCTTCAATTGATGAATTCCAAGACCTTAAGACTAAAACGAATACCCTCCAAGACCAAGACCAACCTCTCTAGATGTGTGCTAACCTTGATCTAGTCAAACCTAGTTAGATCTCTTCCAATAGCATTTCTTCGGCCTTTAGCTGCAAAATTTCGGCCTCCACTGCAGGCCTGAAATTTTCGACCCCCCTGTAGTTGATGCTGCCACACGTGTGAGCCTCGATTTTCCTTCTAAACCTTCCTTTGACCTTCACTTGCTTTTCTCTGACTTCTGGAGCTTGAGGATGACCCTTGGTGACCTTCGCTTGACCTTCTTACATTCTTTGTAAGAACCCTAATTTCAAAATACCAGAACATGAAATTTAAATACTGAACTTTAATAATTAATCTAATGAATACCAACCTGTCTGCTTTGCTGCAATTCTTGTCCGGCTACGTTACCAAAATGGCCAAAACCACCTTGTCGAACTGGGTACAACCTAGGTTCACAGTCTCAGAATGCTTTCCAATCAAAGCAATTTGATCCCCCGTGCCCAAAAACTCCAATACAATTAGAACTCAAGAGTGTCTGTATCTCTATGTTAAAATTGAAATTGTTCTTTGTTTTTCCTCCCCCCCTTCTCAATATTTCCTTCCTCCTTTTAAATCCCTGTCCACCGCCTTCCTCCCATCTTCGTCTCATTATTTTGATATGTGTAATTTTATAAAACCAAACCTTATTTGATTTTGTTGATTTTTTCGGATATGGAGATTTGGTAAAAAGTTTTATTATATTTTAATAAATCAATTTGATTATTTAATTTATATTTTAATTAGTTTATATTATTATTTTATTCATTTTTATTTTTATTTTAAATTTAATTTGTAAATTAAAATTAACATTTTCTTTTAGTTTACGGATTTATCATATATATGATATTCTACTGAGGTATTAATTCATTACTTTAATTTATATCTTTTCCTGTATTAACCAACTTACATATAGTGCGATACATACGGGTCCATGCATACGTAGCTATCGTATGGAGGTCTCATATGTATGTTAATATTCATATTTTATTTATAGTTATAGGTGGGTCATTACATTCTTTTCTCCAAGATCGAACTTATAGATAGAAACCGTAGTCCTCCTTAGCACGTGTGAGAGAGATAGCCCAAACAAAAGTCTTCTTCGTCCTCTTCCTTCTTTGCTGCCTTCTTCTTCCTCCTTCGCTAGAATGAGTGATGAATGAATGTCAACAAGGAGGACGAGTTTCCTCCTATATATAGGCTCCTTAAGGTGGATGTGGCTCTTCCTTTTAGGCCAACTTGCCAATTGTCAAGTTGACTTGGTCTTGGAGTGTATTTAGACACTTTTAAAGACAAAAACAATTTTCTTTACAAGTTACAATATGCCCAATGGGGCCTTCAACTTATGACAATGACTCTTTTCACTTACTAACCTAGGATAAACCCTAGAAGCACTCAGTGGGTGCTTGACCTATAAAATAAAAGACCTTGGGCTTGAAACCCATGCTCCAAAAATAATAATAATAATTTTCTTTCATTTTACAATTTACAAGAATCAAAAGTACATTTCATATTTATGAAGACCGGACCTAGTTACACATTTTTCAACAAAAGGCAATGAAAAAATATTTTTTCGCAACATCAAGGCACTTCTTCACACCTATTCCCCTCTGTGGCATCTGAGCCTTGTTAATGACCTTGATATCGACATCCATGATTTTGGTCCTAGTTGCAAATTTGCTAATGTGATTTGGTTATGGTCGCAATGTTATTCGTCTCATGGTCTGAGTTCTATGTAAAACATGGCTATGATAAAAACTATCATGGCTCAATTCTATTTTTGGTTTCAAAAATTGTCACGGTTCTGGTTTGGAGTAAGTCTAAGTTGTGGAATCCTCAATATTTTGGCACTGGTAGAAATTACTGAGTCGCCTTCTATGCAAGTCATTGAGGCACTATCTTGGAGGATGTGTGAGTTACTAAGGCATGTTATCTTTATGCTTTTGATCCGAATTAATGATGACAACAATCTGAGTTTGCATGCCTAATATTTTTAATCGTTTGAAGACATTGTTGTAAAATAATCTCTACGACCAAATTGGAGGATTACTCTGATTTTTAAGCTATCTTATACATAGAAGAAGGACATCATACACTACAAAAAGTGTTGACCTAATCTGCAAACAATAAAGCCAACAATCCAACACCATGACACTTAGAAAGTCTATGATATATTTTTGAGGCCATACTCCTCACTAAGTGTCATTATCAAGATTATTGTAATGATTTCTGAAGTTTCAATAATGATCTTCCTTTGGGTCTACTCAAATCCTTTTAGAGCAATCAAGTAGTGATGAGTAGCTCAGTGTCCAAATGGAAGGTATGTATTTATTCACTATGTGTTTTGATCATGCATTGGCAACATTCCTGTTAAGTAAAAGACTTTTATCCAAACACTATTATGTGTCATGAGACTTGTATCAAGAGATTTGTATGAAGTTAAAGAAGTCATGTGTTGAAAGTTTAAGTTGTGTTATGTTTTGTGATTCCTGTTGCATGTTGTCAATTAAAGAAAGGTTGAGTTCCTCTTCGAGGACTTGAATATCAAAGAAAGAATCATAAATGATTGAAGATATTCTGATTTGAAGGACATACATATATGGACAAGAATAACAAGGTTTATTGCACCATGAAGAGAAAAATATTGGGTTTAAAGTGATCAAGGATCACCAAAAATTTTGAAAATCTAGCAAGAAGGATTGAATATGATAGCCCAAGTGTTTGAAGACAAAACCCTAGGACTGCTACTAATATTGAGAACAAGAATGATGAAGATTGCAAGGATAAGTGTCATCTGAACATTTGAAGAAAATCCAAGGTATTGAAAGTTTTTGCACATTGGATTGGCTAGGACTTGAAAGTCTAAAATGTTTTTGCAGATCTCTAATAAGGGTTTGAACAAGAAACCGCTAGGGTTTGTGAAACCCTAAGATTGTTGGTATTGAAATCAAATAATGCAAGGATAAATGTTTCACATCTACAGCTTGTAAACCCTAGAGTAAAAGAATTGTTCGGTTTGAAGACAAGAACCCCAACCAATTAGATTGCAAACCTTATCAATACCAAAAGGGGTTGGAAATGAAAGCCCAGGGCTTATAAATTAATTGCTTTCGCTTAAATAAAGGAACCCTAGTTTCTAGAAGATTTGACATCTTGATGATGAGCTTGATTTGCAGGTTGGATGTAAGAAGTTAAAGAAGTCATGTGTTGAAATTCTAAGTTGTGTTACGTTTTTTTATTCTTGTTGCATGTTGTCAATTAAAGAAAGGTTGAGTTCCTCTTCGAGGACTTGAATATCAAAGAAAGAATCATAAACAATTGAAGATATTCTGATATGAAGGACATACATATATGGACAAGAATAACAAGTTTTATTTCACTATGAAGAGAAAAATATTGGGTTTAAAGTGATCAAGGATCACCGCAAATTTTGAAAATCTAGCAAGAAGGATTGAATAAGATAGCCCAAGTGTTTGAAGACAAAACTGTAGGACTACTACTGATATTGAGAACAAGAATGATGAAGATTGTAAGGATAAGTGTCATCTAAACATTTGAAGAAAATCCAGGGTATTGAAGGTTTTTGAACATTGGATTGGATAGGACTTGAAGGTCTAAAACGTTTTTGCAGATCTCTAATAAGGGTTTGAACAAGAAACCCCTAGGGTTTGTGAAACCCTAGGATTGTTGATATTGAAATCAAATAATGCAAGGATAAATGTTTCACATCTAAGGCTTGTAAATCCTAGAGTAAAAGAATTATTCAGGTTTGAAGACAAAAATCCCAACCAATTAGATTGCAAGCCCTCTCAATACCAAAAGGGGTTGGAAATGAAAGCCTACAGCTTATAAATTAATTGCTTCCGCTTAAATAAAGGAATCCTAGTTTCTAGAAGATTTGTCATCTTGAAGATGTGCTTGATTTGTAAGTTGGATGTAAGAAGACTAAAGATTAAGAGGGAGTTGTCATGTTATCAAAAGATAAGTATCTTATATTTCTTTTATCATCAATAATGATGCGTAGTCCTTAATGATGATGTAGACAAGGTCAACTCCTTGATGATGTGGACTTCTTGATGATGATATGATGATGTGGATTTCTTGATGATGATATGGATTCCTTAATGATGTGGATTTCTCGATGATGTGAATTTTTTGATGATGATATGGACTCCTTGATGATGTGGACTCTTTGATGATGATGACGTGGACGAGATTAACTCCTTGATGAGTTGAACAAGGTTGGTTGGACCCAAGAAGACTAAGATCAAGAGGGAGCTAACACACTTTCAAGAGATAAGTACTTTCTTGACTATTTCTATGATTGTTTCATTATGAGTCTCTTGTCTTTTGTCTGTCTTGCTTGGTTGTATTTGTTCTTCCATGGCCTCCTAATGAGCATTGCAAGTACATGATGAAGTATGTCAAGTTTGTGACAATCGTTGAGAAGATGGAAGAACAAAGTGACAAGAAGACTTGTGATTGAATGAACTTAGAGGGAGAAGGCAAGATCAACCTAATTGAAGCATGTTTTGATACATGATTTGTGAAGATGACTTGAAATATTGAAGACAATTGTTGATCCAAATCTGCTAAAGAAGAGCCAGTGACTTTTCTACTATATGTTGATGACATGTTTCTAACAAGGATTGAGATCCTCTTCGTCCAGTGTAAGAGGGAGCAGATTCAAGAGTTGTAAGATTGAATGTATGGTACGAGCTTGTTGAAATCATAGTTGAGGTTGTGGCATAATGGACTATGAGTCCATGGACACTTGCTTGAACATAATTTGAAGAAGTTGCAAGACTCTGTTATTGATTTGATGAAACCTTTTGATTGGCTCGTTGAATCACCTAATGCATGATATTGTTGACTCTATTTGGACTTGATGTATTAGACGCAGGAAGAGCACTTCTAGGTGCTATGTTGACATGGATGTTCTTGTTGCATTTAGCCCCATTGGGCCAAGAGGCCTTGTTTGTGGTTGGTGATTGAGATAGGGATTCCTCACTTAGTTTGTGGGCAGAAAGACCTTGTTGTGGTAAGGGAGATGTACCCTGTGGATATGATTGGTTTGGCCCCATTGATTGATCCCACTTGTTGTGGTGAATGAATGTTATGTATCTTTCCTTATGATGAGACTAATGATCTTTCCCTTAGGTTGTGTCGAGAGACCTATGAATTGGTTGGCGAGATTGATCTTCAGTAAAAGAGAGACTTGTACTTGTGATCTCTCCCTTAGGTTGTGACTCAGGAGACCTATGGATCGATCGAGGATATTGATCTTGAGAGAGAGAATGAAAAATACCTCCCTTGCTATGAGGGAGTGTTGGAAATATGGTAGCCATGGTCGATATTTTCATCATGAAGAAATTGAAAATTTAAATTTATGTTTTGCCTCCAAAAATCGATAGCGTCAACATCCTTTTTCTTTACGTTGACTGGGCCCCTTAGAGGCACTTATTCGACCCCTTGTGAAGACTATATATATGTGAGCCATTCCTCCTGATTTGGGAAATTTGTACCACACATGTTTTTCCCTGTTCCAACAAATTTTATGGAAGGAAAGTAGGAAGAAAATTAGAGGAAAAGAAGAAAAGAAGCTTGACATTTGTGTGATCACTCTTTGGTTATCTGTTATATTTGATATCTTGTTTATCTAGTGTATTGATGGACATTGAACTCTCTCTCTCATAAGAAAAAAATTTTGGGTTTTCCCCTTATGGGTTTTGCCTTGGCCTTAGGGCTAATTTCTGTGTCTCTTGTCTCATGGTTATTTTTTCTACTGCTCTTTCATGTTTAATGGTTGAATTTTTCTTCTGTATAATTGCTTAAATGTATTGGATGAATGATATGTGAAATTAATGCTAATCGAATCACTGGAAGTAGTTATCTATGGAAAAAAAAAGAGTGTTTCTAGCTTGTGCGCTAGAAATCTCAACATTGATTTCTGAATTTGAGATGAAGGATCTTGGTCCTATGCATTATATTTGGGATTAGAAATATGGCTAAACTCTGGTGAAATCTTTTGATGGAAAAGGAAAGTACATCATTAAGATCCTTGAGAAATTTGGCATGATGGACTGTAAATCCATGGACACTCCCCATGGTGACAAATATGTGTGAAAAATCGGTTACTTGATTCCTACTGCAACAAAATGATAATATTTCACCTACTTGTTAAATTACTTGAACAAGTTACTTGCAGTTTTCTATGGCAAATATTGAAATACATACATTGTAGCCTACACAAAATAAAAATACTACGGAAACTAAATACTACATTGGAGAGAAATAAACACACACATCAACACAGTGGTTTTCGGACAATGTCCCTGGAAAAACCCAATGTGGGAAAACCAATGTAGCAGCTAGGGTTTTAATTACTATGCAGTAGTAAATTTGAGTACAGATTGTTGGATGCCCAAACTAGCTATCCGATAGAGAGAAATGTTGGCTAAGAGTTAATGAGAAAAATATCACATTGATTCGGGAGATCTGACACTGATCAGGGGCTAGCTTGTTGGCCCCACGTTGCCTCTACGCAGCTTATACGTCAATCCTACGCAAATCTGCATCACACTGGCTGGGCTGTGCGTCACCTTCTCTGTTGACAACAGGAAATTCGACATTTTGGTCCTCCGGTCTCACACCTCGGCTTCTAGCACTGGCTCTTGACTCTCCTAGCTGGATTTTGTACTCCCTCTGAAGCTCTGTGTTGCCTCTACGTGGCACTGCGCTGCCTCACTGAACTACTCTACGCCCTCACTGCTTTGCACTCTTCGAATCTGGAAAACTCTCCTTTGGACTACTATCCCTGCCCCTCGCTGCAAGAAGTCACTCGATCTTACTCCGACAACACAATGTTGCTACTCTTGAGAAATTCGATCTTCTGATCTCTCATTCAATTTGTTCTCCAAGTGCCCAACAAACTCCTTCTTATAATATCTCGTTGGAGCTCCAACGGCCAAGATTAAAACAAAATCAAGGGCTAAGATTAACTGGGAGTTGATCCTTGTTTTCTTCTAGAAGATTCACACCTGATTTAATTAATACCCTTTAATTAACCAGATTTCTTAAGTTTAGACTTAGGGAACCATTTAAAAAAAGTTAATTATTTTAATTAAGCCATCTCTAGGTCGAATTTTCCCAAATGATTTCTGGGTATTGGAGAATGGATGTTTCTTAGCCTCTCTACAAAATCTTGAGGCAAGAGCACATCAAATGCTACAAAAATCAACACTCCCTCTTAGCGAGGAATGTGCTACAGTGTTGCAAATTGTTGAACCATCACTCTGCCTCTGCACCATCTCTTGCTGCACTACTGATGTCTGGCTCTACTACCCACCAACTACTGCACAACTCTGATATGAGTTGCATCTGTGTTGTTGCTAACCCTGTAGAACTGCTGCCAACATTGCATCTACATTGCAATCCTCTCTCCATCTGCTGCTGCTGCTGCAACTGCAACAACTGCAACGGAAAAGCATCCAAAATACTGAACCAATTGTGTTTAGTGTGATGCGTTCGTCGCCCGAGTTCTGACTACTGCTAGTCTTTGCACTGTAACTAAAGCCTCTGCACTACTACTGACTTTGCTCTGTGCCATCTGCACTGCTGCCAACTCTGGTCTACTCTGCTCAGTCTCTGACCTGCTACTAGCTACTACATCTATCACTCTGGCACCTTACTACACCAACTGCCACTGGTCCATCCTGCAACTGCATGTCTTGGACTCCCGTAGCAAGTTACTTATGCATGAGGTGGACCTCCTCAAGAATCCTGCCCATCCTGTAGCTCTCTGGAGCTATAGCTCCAAATTGCTCCACCTCACCCCTGGAGGCATCTCGCCAACTGTAGTATACCTGGGGGGATAGTATGGGGTATAGAGGGAGCTACCCAAGGGAATAATATGAGGCCTATATAGAGGCTAGAGACTCCCCATAAAGAGATGTCAAGGAATATTGTATGGACAAGCATTGGTTTGTGGATTGTTCTCCTTCCTTAAGGTACCTCCCTCAGTACCCCATACTATCCCCCCTAGGTATACTACAACAACCATGGCAATCTCTTCCTCCAGTCTAGAGGGCAACCTGTCGATTTTTGCGGATGCAACTCGCTGATCCTGCTTCTCCTCCTTGTCCTTCTTTCTGAGAGGACATTGAGTGATGTAGTGGCCTAGCTCGCCACACTTGAAGCACTTGATCTTCGAAATATCCTTCTTTCTTTTGCACTGCCCCTGTTGCCCCTTTGATGCAAGGGCCACGTCCTCCTCTTCCTTCACTACTTTTGTCCCACTGCTGCTGCTGCCACTAATTGTGGCCTTCACCATATCACGCCGCATCTCCTCTTGTTGCAGATCAGCCCATACACACTCCCAATCTGGCAGTTTTTGTCTACCCAGGATACTCTGGGCAAGATCTTGCCATTCGTCAAAAACATTATTCAATGCTAATCGTACAAACTCTGAGGGCTAGGGTGTTGCTCCTACTGAAGACAGCTAGTCCCAAACATCCTGAAGTCTCGTAAGGAAAGGGTCCACTCACTCCCCCTTCTGCATCCTCGTGCATCCCAATTTCTCCTCTAAGTCGATCTTTCGCTGCTCGGAAGATCCTTCGTATAGCGTAGCTAAGGCTCCCACATCTTCTACGCAATATCCTTGCTAGCTATATGGGATACTACATGATCTTGAACCCCATCGAGAATGTACTTCTTAGCCTTTGCCATCTCAGCCTTGTACTTCTTGAGTGGATCTGCATTGACGGGTACAACTACTACACTATTGACATAAGTCTTGAGATCATGCTCATCTAGAAGGCAGGAGATCCTAGCCTTCCAGATCACATAATTGGAGGCTCCGTCCAACCAATCTTGATCTCTCAACCTAGTGAATGCCATCTCTCTCGAAAAAGTCGAACTGCTTCCTCTTCTCTTTTGCACTGATGCTGCCCAATCTTATTTGCAATCCCTTCTAGAGTGCAAAATCCCGCACACGGCTGCTACTACTTTGCTAGAAAAAAATTGGACTTCTTGGCTGGAAGTCCTCTAAAAAGAAATCCCCTCAGTACGCGCTATTCTCTCCTTCTGATGCTATTATGCAAGCAACTGCTACAAAATATCTACGTCCCAACTGAAGATCTTCTCTACAAGGAAAATATGTTGCTCCCTTCTGCCTCTGGAAGGTTTCGACCTAGAAATCGAATTTATTTGTTGACTCACTCAGAGAAATAGATCTTCCCTCAAAACTTTGACCTCCATGGCACAAGGATTGCGCTGCCTCTAGGGTTTCGCATTGTTGCCTCTGTAGTAATTTCGAACTCCCTTCTTCCTCTTTGTTACTGAGCTCTTCTTCTCACAATTTGTGCTTTGATACCATGTGAAAAATCAATTACCCGTTTCCTACTGCAAAAAACTCATAATATTTCACCTACTTGTTAAATACCTTGAACAAGTTACTTGCAGTTTTCTACGTCAAATATTGAAATAAATACACTGTAGCCTACACAAAATAAAAATAATGTGGAAACTAAATACTTCACTAGAGAGAAGTAAACACATACATCAACACAGTTGTTTTTGGACAATGTCCCCAGAAAAAACCAATGTTGGAAAACTAGAGCAGCAGTTGAGGGTTTTAATTATTATGTAATAGTAGATATGAGTAAAAATCGTTGGATTCCCAAACTGGCTATCTGATATAGAGAAATGTTGGCTAAGAGTTAGTGAGAAAAATATCACACTAATTCGGGAGATCCGACATTGATCAGGGTTGGTTGGCTTGCCCCATGTTGCCTCTATGCAGCTTCTGTGTCAATCCTACGCAGATCTACATCACATTGGCTGGGCTCTACATCACCTCCTCTGCTAATCTCCTATTTTTTGGAAATTCGACCTTTTGGCCCTCCGATCTCACACCCTAGCTTCTGGCACTGGATCTTGACTCTCCCAGTTGAATTTCAAACTCCCTTTGAAGCTCTGCGTTGCCTCTGCGTGGCACTGTGCTTCTTCACTGAACTGCTCTATGCCCTCACGACTTTTCACTCTCTGGATCTGGAAAACTCTCCTCTAGACTACTATCCATGCCCCTCGCTGCAAGAAGATCACTCGATCTTACTCTGACATCTCAACACTGCTACTCTTGAGAAATTCGATCTTCTGATCTCTCATTCAATTTGCTCTCCAAGTGCCCATTGAACTTTTTCTTATAATCTCTCGTTGGAGCTCCAACGATCAAGATTAAAACATAATCAAGGGCTATGATTAATTGGGAGTTGATCCTTGTCGTCTTCTAGAAGATTCACACCTGATTTAATTAATACCCTTTAATTAACAAGATTTCCTAAGTTTAAACTTAGGGAACCATTTAAAAAAGTTAATTGTTTTAATTAAACCATCTGTAGGTGGAATTTTCCCAAACGTTTTCTAGGTATTGGAGAATGCATGTGTCTTAGCCTCACTGCAAAATCTCGAGGCAAGAGCACATCCGATCCTACAAAAGTCAACAATACGAAGTTGTGAGATTGTGATTCTGATTTGGTTGATCCCTCTGTATCATAAATTGATTGTCTCATTCAATAATCCGGTTAACACTAGACCTGATATCTGCTATGCTATGAATATGTTGAGTCAGTTCTTGGTTGAACCCCGTCATGTGCATTGGGTTGCAACAAAACATATGTTGAGATATCTACATGGCACCATTGATTATGGTTTCACATATGTTTCTAATGGAGAATGGCAACTACATGCTTTTACATATGTTGATTAGGTTGGATGTGCTAAAGATAGAAAGAGAAATTCTGGTTTTTGTTTTAGCTTGGGCTCTGATATGATATCATGGTCCAGTAAGAAGTAGACTTTTGCTTGTCTTAGTTCAGCTGAGGCTAAGTATATAGGCTTCTATTCAGCCTGTTATGAAGCAATTTGGCTTCAAAAGTTGTTTGTTGGTTTGTTTGATTAGGCATTGGAATTGGCTGTTGTATATTGTGACAACCAAAGTTGTGTAAATCTTTCCGAGAATCCATTTTTTCATGATAGGTTGAAGCACATTGAAATCAAGTATCGTTACATCCAGAATATTGTCCAGAGAGGAGTTGCGAAGCTCGAATACATCCCTACTGACGAGCAAGTTGATGATGTTTTGACAAATTCATTGTCCTAGATGAAGTTTGCTTATTTTAGAGAACAACTTGGTGTTGTTTAGAATCCCTCTCTTGGAGAGAAGGAGCATTGATTGTATAACATCATGAGATTGACAATATTCCTTGGGCTTAGTTGAGAGACCATGGTTTATGGTTAGGAATATTGCCTTTGTTACTCCCTTGGGTCATTGAGATTGACTGAGAAACCAATGTGGTTGGGGATTTTGGTTCTGAGCCTTGGAGTGACCCCTTAAGTCATTGTTTTTCACTGAGAGACTAGTGGGTTTGGTCAGGGACGCTAATTTTCAGTTCTCTTCCTTGATTCATCATGTTTGACTGAGAGACCAAGGGGACTTGGTCGAGAAGATTGATTCTATGTACTCTCTTGGGTCATTGTACTTGACTAAGAAACCATTTCATATGGTTGGAGAGTTTGGCCTCCTTCATTGATCCCATAGTCAACTGGGCTTTGACCTTGATGCCATTGGGTTTTGTCTTGTGGGATGAGTTTGATGCTATTCATCTTCCCTTATGATGAGACTTGTATATCAATCTCTTCCTTGGGTTATCATTAAGAGACCAATGGATTGGTCAAGGAGATTGATCTTGAGAAAGAATGAAAAGTACCTCCCTAGCTAAGAGAGTGTTGAAAATTGGTAACTTCAGTCAATATTTTCATTTGCAAAAACAAAGGACAAATCAATTATATTCGAACAATCCAATTCGAATTCATTTGCACAAATCAACCACACCACTTAAAAGGGTTTAACCCTATGGTCAAAACCCACCTCTTGACTAACATATATATTGGCATTTGATTGACCTCATTTGGCATTATCAACACACTCACTCATTCGACCAACACAAAAAGATGTGTTCACATGTGCGAGGAGAAGTAAGGAGAAATTGACTTCTGTGTTGGGCAACATATTTGACATTTGTTGACCAGTGTTGACTTGGGTATTCTTGCTGCTATTTGACTGAGCTTTTAACTGGATTTGCAAGACGAGATTTTATGTGGTTTGTCTACTATCTTTGACTGCAAATTTATCTTTGTTCTGGGCCATTGACCGAGAGTTGACCGCAAGTCAATTGTGGCACTTTGACCAAGACTTTGACTAAGGAATTGTAGGTTGAATTTCAGCCCTTTGACCAGAAGCCTCAAGTCGAAATTCGGCCCTCTTGTGTAGACTTTGACCTTGAACAATACATTGACTTTTTCTCTCTCCTTCGACTAGTTTTGACTTGGAAATTGTTGAGGTCAAGTTGGGATTTTGACTAGAATATTCTGATGTATTGTTGATGAATTGAAATCTCTCTCGCATAAGGAAGGATTATCGGGTTTTAACCCTTGTGGGGTTTTGTCCCAGGAAATTTTGGTGTCTCTTGATTTATTATTTTTTGTGATCTCTATTGCTCTATTGAAGTTTATGGTTGAAATTTTCAAGTATAACTACTTAATGATTGGAATGCTCTAAAAAAATCAAATTGTATCATTGGAAGTAGTTATCAGTTTGAAAATTTGTTCTAGTCTTGCTTGCTACTAGAAAATCAACATGGTATTAGAGCTTTGGTGAAGGAAAAGAGCATTCAAATCACCTCAAAGTGCATTGGGATCATCTTGAAGAGCATTGAAATCTTACATCTTTTGTCTTGATTGGCCATCATCATGAATTCCTTCATGAAGACAGAGAACAAGCTTGAAGGAGTTACAAACTTCAAGGCATGGAAGACAGGAATTGATCTCGGTCTTGCAAGGCATTGTTGGAAAATGAAACTATGTTCGGTCTTCATTAATGTACATGAGTCATCATGTAATGTACTCGTTAAAAGAATAAAGAAAATAATTTGTATTATTGTAACAATGACTTATTAAAGCATGGGTTTCATGCTTGGGTCATCATTATATTAGTCAAAGTCCCCATTTGGACTCCTAGGATTAATATTGAGCTTATAGAGTCATTGAACATTTAAAGAGACCCTTCTTGGGCTTTTGAATCATGTAAAAAGGCTTAGTATTGAGTCAAATACAATTTATGTATCCTCCACATCAAGTCGGCCTAAGAGAGATCAAGTCAGCCTAAGGACCCTAATTTGACCCACGAGAAGCCTATAAATACAAGTTAGTCGAAGTCATTTGAAGCATCATCTCTCAAGTTAGTTCAATATCTCAAGAGTAGCTGGAGAAGTGCGAAGTCTGTTGCCGGGAAGCCGAAAGAAGTGCGAGTTTGGGGAAGTCTAAAGAGAGGAAGAAAATCGAACTTTTGGTGCCTCTCTCTCTGTTTCGTGTTCTGAATTCGGAAATCGAAGTCTCCTAAGTTTCTTTGTTGTCAGAAGTTGCTACCTAGTCAAAGCTGCTGGAAGGGGTCGAAGATTTGGGAGGATGACTTGGTGTGGAGGGAAAGTCTGGTCTTGGTCTAGGGTGAAGAGTCTCAAAGAATACCATTCAAAGGAAGAATTATATTGACTGGGATTTCCCCTCGAGGGGGGTTTTGCCCTGGCATAGTGCCTATATCTTGTGTCTCTTGTTTTGTGATCTTCATACACACATAATATGGTAATTGCTTGATGAGAGATAAGATAATAAAGAAGTAAATGAAGCCAACACACTCACAAGTAATTACCAAGAAATGAGAATCAAACCCTAACATAACTACTTTGATTTTCCAACAAGGTATCAGAGCTAAGGTCAAGAAGAGTCGAAGATCACTTTGTTGGCATGGATTCTCCCTCGTTGATGAACTATATGAGAATGGGTTTCAACACTACTGGAAGTTGGATCAAGAAGGTCATCTACTACGTATTCAACAAAGTCAAGAGTAAAGGATTCTTGGCTACCCTTACAGGTTCCCTTACTAATGACAATGCATGGATCATTAATAGTGGAGCATCGAGACACATGACAGGTGAAAGTAAGAAACTTCATACACTATCAAAGGAGCCATCTTCTCATGCAGTGGAATTGGGTGACAACAAAAGCTATGCTGTTAGAGGCCTCGGATCAACATCGCTAAAGCTAGATAATGGATCGAAGATGCATCTCAACAACATTCTATATGTTCCAGGTTTGAAAAAGAATTTGCTTTCAATTTCTTGTTTAGAAGATAAAGGGGAAAGAGTTGCTTTTGTTGACGGAAAAGTATTAGTTTGGGGAAAAGACTCTAGCATTGATAAAGCTAGGGTTATTGGAGTTCATGAAGGAAGTCTTTAGAGGGTCATTACACCACCTCCTCAAGCTTTGGTTCATATGGAAATAAGTCCCATTGAGCTATGGCATAGGAGGTATGCTTATCTATATTATAAGGTCACCCCTACTCTTAGCCAACTGGTTCATGGTATTCCTAATATGAAGTTAGATCATGAAGGTGTGTGCAATGGATGTTGTTTGGGAAAACATATTAGAAAGCCATTTCACAATAGTGAAACTAGGTCTGAAGAGATATTAGACATCATCAATTCTGATGTGTGTGGGCCCATGTCTGTCAAATCACTTGGAGGTCATCTCTACTATGTGACATTCATTGACGACCACTCTAGAATGACATGGCTCTACCTCCTCAAAACTAAAGATGAAGTATTTGATAAGTTTAGAGAGTTTAGGGCTGAAGTGGAAACCCTAACTGAAAGAAAGATAAAAACTCTGAAGTCTGACAATGGTGGGGAATACAATTCTAAGGAATTGATTGCATATTAAGGAAGCAGGTATTAAGAGGGAGCTCATTGTTCCCTATTATCCCAAACAAAATGGATTGGCTGAAAGAAAGAATAGGTGAATTGAAGAAGGCATTCGAACTATGCTCCTTGATCAAGATCTACCAAAATTCATATGGGAAGTAGGGATGATTGTTGTAGACATTCAAAATAGATGTCCTCACAAGAGCTTGATAATACAACACACGAAGAAGTATTCACAGGAAAGAAGCCGAGTGTGGATCACCTCTGAATCTTTGGAAGTCCAACATATATCCATGTTCCAAAAGACAAGCGAAAGAAGCTGGACTCTACAAGCATCAAGGGAATATTCGTTGGTTATAGTCTTTCCTCAAAAGCATATAGAATCTACACAAAGGAAGGAAGACACATTGAAGTAAGAAGGGATATCATATTCGATGAAAATCAAGCACACAAGAAATCAAAGGATATTCCTGTTGATTCTGATGACGAAGAAGTTCCCATATTTGAAGAAGAAGAAGTTCATCATCAAAACTCTAGTAAAATTCTCGAAGAAGGACCAAGTGAGCCTATTTAATAGGTGGTTATCCCAACCACAAGGAAGAGGCCAAATTGGTTGAAAGATACATTAGAAGATGTTGAAGGACATGAAGCTGTGAAAGGTTCCTTCAAGGAAAGTAAGAAACCAAAGAGATATTCTAGCTATGTTGCATTTATGACAAAGTTAATTGAAGCCGAACCATTTTGCGCATGAAGAGGTTTGGAAGAAAGCAATGCAGGAAGAATATCACTCCATCATGAAGAATGGGGTTTGGGAGATCATTCCTAGACCTAGTGACAAATTGGTTGTCACATCTAAGTGGATCTATAAGATCAAACATGTTGTTGATGGAAGTTAAGCAAGCACAAGGCAAGATTCGTTGCAAGGGTTTTCTCTCAAAAAGAAGGCATTGATAATGAAGAAACCTTTGCACCTACAACAAGGTACTCAACCATTACATCGTATGTTTCATTGGTTGCTACAATGGGATGGAATATCCATCAGCAAGATGTTAAGACCGCGTTTTTGAAATGGACCATTGATGAGGAAGTATATATCGAACAACCTGAGGGATTCGAAGTGAATAGCAAGGACTCTCATGTTTGCAGAATTAAGAAGGCCCTATATGGTTTGAAGCAAGCATCTAGGGCATGGTATGCAAGGATGGATGCATATCTATTTAGAATTGGGTTTGCTAAGA
Organism: Pinus taeda; assembly: GCA_000404065.3. Taxonomy (NCBI): domain Eukaryota; kingdom Viridiplantae; phylum Streptophyta; class Pinopsida; order Pinales; family Pinaceae; genus Pinus; species Pinus taeda. The sequence continues at coordinate 28,066 of APFE030831228.1, forward strand.
GTTATGTTGATCTGAATCTCTACATCAAGGTCATGAATAATGGGCCTATCATTATTCTACTATATGTGGATGATCTATTCATCATAGGTGGAGAGCAAAGAATTCAAGAATGCAAGAAGATGTTGGCCGTTGAATCTAAACTGAAGGATCTAGGACTGATGCACTATTACCTAGGTCTAGAAGTATGGCAGAGACCTAGGGAGATATATTTGGGGCAAGGAAAGTACATCATCAAGTTATTGCAGAAAGTTTGGATGATGGATTCCAAGCTGATGACTACTCTTATCAGCACCAACCTCAAGAAGTTGAGGGGCTCCGACTCTAGTCTTGTGGATCCTACCTCATATTGACAGTTGGTGGGTTCCCTGATATATCTGGTAAATATTAGGCCAGATATATGTTTTGCAGTGAGCATTCTTAGCTAGTTTCACTTGGAGCCTCGTCATGATCACTGGATAGTTGTCAAACATATATTGAGGTATCTTCATGGCACTATACATCACTGCATAAAGTATGATAGTAAGGAAGTCAAGCTAATTGGCTTCACAGACTTTGATTGGGGTGGTAGTGAGACCGATGGAAGGAGCACTACCGGAGGATGCTTTAGTCTAGGAGTTTTATGATCTCAGGGGTGAGTAGGAAGCAAGATCTCGTTGCATTGACTAGTGTCGAGGCAGAATATGTGGTTGCATGTGAAGTAGGAAGAGATGTTGTTTGGTTAAGGAAGCTTTTGATAGATTTGTTTGAGAAGTCTCTTGGTCCTACTGTGATTAATTGTGACAATCAAAGTCGTATCAAGATGTTTGGAGATCCCATGTTTCACTCAAGGACGAAACATATCAACAATAAGTTCCACTTTATTAGGAACTTGGTGCAGGATGGGATCGTGAAGTTGGAGTATGACTCGACAGATGAACAGGTGGCAAACATACTAACAAAGGCTCTTCCTAATAACAAGTTTGAATATCTAAGGAACTTGCTTGGTTTGGTAGATATTGTTGATTGTATTGATGATAAGAATATGGAAGTGATTTGTTGAGACTTTGCGAGTGAAGCATTGCCTGGGAAGACATCTAGTTGACACTTTATGTTGATGTCTAGGTCCCGAAGTTGGAAAGGTGGTGTTGGTTATTGAGCTCTGTTTTGGATACACATATGGATATTTGGGTTGGTGGTTAACAGGTAAGCCTGATGGTACGTAAAGGGGCTGAAAGCTTGAGTCCACCTTATTCCAACTTGGATAGATTGCCCTGGTCAAGAATCTAGACTATGGCATTACAGTGCCTAAATTGTTGAGAGACCAAAGGATAGATTGCCCTGGTCAGGAATCTAGTCTGTGGCATTACGATACCTAAATTGTTGAGAGACCAATGGATAGATTGCCCTGGTCAGGAATCTAGTCTGTGGCATTACGGTGCCTAAATTGTTAAGAGACCAATGGATAGATTGCCTTGGTCAGGAATCTAGTCTGTGGCATTGTGGTGCCTAAAGTTCTTCATCATTCATATAGTTTGAGATCTTCCACTATATTTGTACATTATGAATACCTCCCTAGTTAAGAGGCAGTATTGGAAATATAACTATGTTTGCTCTTCATTATGTACTTGAGTCATCATGCAATGTACTTGTCAAAAGAATAAAGAAAATAATTTTTATTATTGCAACAATGACTTGTTGAAGTGTGTGTTTCATTTTTGGGCCATAATTATGATAGTCAAAGTCCCCATTGTGGACTCCTAGGATTAATATTGAGTTTATAGCCATTCTACATTCAAAAAGACCCTTCTTGGGCTTTTGAATCATGTAAAAAGGTTTAGTATTGAGTCAAATATGATTTATGTATCCTCCATATCAAGTCGGCCTAAGGACCCTAATTCGACCCACAAGAAGCCTATAAATACAAGTTAGTCAAAGTCATTTGAAGCATCATCTCTCAAAATAGTTCGATATCTCAAGAGTAGCTAGAGAAGTGTGAAGTTTGTTGCTGAAAAGCCGAAATAAGTGCGAGTTTGGGGAAGTCTAACGAGAGGAAGAAAATCAAACTTTTGGTGCCTCTCTCTCTGTTTTGTGTTATGGATTGGGAGATCGAAGTCTCCTAAGTTTCGTTGTTGTCGGAAGTTGTTGCCTAGTCGAAGTTGTTGGAAGGGGTCGAAGATCTGGGAGGCTAACTTGGGGTGGAGGGAAAGTCTGGTCTTGGTCTAGGGTGAAGAGTCTCAAAGAATACTATTGAAAGGAAGAATTATCTTGTTTGGGTTTTCCCCTCAAGGAGGGTTTTTCCCAGGCATAGTACCTATATCTTGTGTCTCTTGTTTTGTGATCTTCATACACACATAATATGGTAATTGCTTGATGAAAAATAAGATAATAAAGAAGTAAATAAAGCCAACACACTCACAAGTAATTATCAAGAAAGGAGAATCAAACCCTAATATAACTACTTTGATTTTCCAACACGCATAAGATTTTGGGCATTGTGAAAGGAAAGGTTACTGAACCAGCGAATCAAGTAGGAAAATACAAGTTCTCTGAAGATGAGATCCTGGTGATGAGCATCATTGTGGACTTTGTTGGAGATCATTTGATTCCACATATTGATCATCTTAAATCTTCCAAGGAAATGTATGATGCTCTCACTAGATTATACACCATCAACAACATTAGTCAATCTATAAGTCTAAAGAATCAGATTCGTGATGTCAAGATGACAAAGAATGATATTGTGGCATCATAATTCATGAGAATATCTCAAATAAGAGATCAACTCAAAGCTATTGAAGAAGAGGTACCTGATAAAGAATTAGTAGTTGTAGCACTCAACGGTTTTCCTGAATCTTGGGACTCCTATGGTTCAAGCATTAGTGGAAGAGAATCTGCTCCTTTTGACAAGCTATGGGTTGCTTTCACTCAAGAAGAATTTAGCCTCATGCCCAAAGGCAAGATTCCAAATCCAAGTGAAGAATCTCAAGCTTTTGCAGCCCACATAAATAACAAGGGAAGAAGAAAATTTGGAAGATTTCAAAGAAATACAAGTAGAAGACCTTCTTCAAGATCTGCTGCAAGAGGAGGACATGTTCTTGATTTTTGCAATGTTAGACAGGTGTTCTAGTCTCAAACTTTGTGGAGAGGCTAAAAAAAATGAAATCTCCATAACCCAAAAATCATTTATGGAAATTCCACCTAGAGAAAATTAATTGATCGATAATGAAAATGCCTAAGTCTAACTTAGGGAAATCGATTAATTAATGAGAATTAATTGAGAAAGGTGGGAATTCTCTAGAAACTCACATGGATCAACCTGGAGATATTTTAGTCGTTGACGAGGACATAATCATGGTCGTTGGTGAGCCAACAAAAGATTATAAGAGAAGGTCGACGAGGTTGGAGATAAATACACTAGTAGTGTGAGTTCCTTGGCAGATCAAGCTATCCAGCGTCAAAAGTTGAGTAGAGGAAGAGATTTTGAGCCGTAAGGGACACAAAGGGGCAAAGGCAGTGATTTTGGAGAAGGATTCCAATTTCAGAGAGTCAGGAGAGGAGGCCTAGTTATTTCTCTAGGAGTTTGCACAAGGATTGTGCAATAGCCTCAACAAGGTAGTTTGATTTCCTTGAGCAAAGGGAGAATTCAGTTGTCGAAGATTGGAATAATTTTCCAGAGGGCTAGAGAATTCATCCCAAAGCAACAGTAGTAAGTGAGAGGCATATTGGTGGCAGACTCGGGTAGAGTGTGTGGGTGACTACGCAGAAGCTGCGTAGAGGGGTCCGAGTTAGCAAGTGTGAGTTGCTAGACTGAGCCAGGATTGGTAGTGGAGGAGGGTAAATTTCCCTCAAGATGATTTTGCCAGTATTTCTCTCAAGTTGGATAGCCAGTCGGGCATCCATAGATTGTACTCAGAATTTCATTGCTACATAATAACAAAACCATCATCTATTGCACCGATTTTTCGGCATTAGGTTTTTCTAGGGATAATTATCCAAAAATAATAGTCAAATTTTTATTTTGTGTGCGCACTATATTTCTCAGTTTTCAACATTTTATTTCTGCAACATATTTTATTTGTGAAGAATTGCAGTGTGAATTATTCATTATTTGTTGTAGCAAATAAATTGGTTAATTAATAAACTGCTTAATAATTAACCAGTTAGCGGAATAATTTCCAGTCACTGCATTTCAAGGAAAATTTCACATGGTATCAGAGCAAGTTTGACATATCAGAAGCTCAAAGACGAAGAGGGAGAATTTCACAGCTCAGAGGGAGCAATAGTACAATTTTTCCAAGGTTTGCGCAAAGGTTGGCTAGACAGTTCAAACTATGGCAAAGGGTTCAATTTTCCAGTGCAGATGGCAGGAGAATTCGTAGAGCCCAGTAGCAATTCTAGCAGGCAGTGATGAAGCAGAACAAAGATTTTGTTGAGGAGATTCTTGATCTGGGCACAGTGGTTTTTGCAACAATTTTGTAGTCGCAGAATCAACGCCGAGTGGAAGAGAAATTACACACATTGAGGAATTTTTCTCAAAGGGTTTCCAGTTTCAGTCTTCAAGGAAATCCGAAATTTCTAGTTCCAGAGGCAGAACCAGTAGGAAAGACTGCACATTCCATAAAGGAGTGCTTATTGCAGAGCAAGTAGCCAAGTAGGAGAGGAGGAGATCCCTGTTTATTTTCCCAGTTGTGAGGTTTGCAGAAATGGCCTTAGCAGGACTTCGTGATCAAGACAGGTTAGATGGTGCATCCAACTATATTATTTGGAAGGCCAAAATGTATTTTCTGTTGGATGAGTTTGGTCTAAAAACGTATCTAGAACGAACTATAGTCATACCTACAGATCCGCAGCAGTGAGACAACTATAATAGGGAGATGGCCAAGGCGAAGCGGTTGAGTGTTGATGCAATTTGGAATCATATAGTCTTGCACTTAGTGGCCAAGAATACAGCCAAAGAAATATAAGAGTCTCTCGCAACACTATATCAGAATCCTTTCGAGAATCGGAAGATGTTCACGAAGGAGAAGGTGAGAACCAATAGGTTGCATAAAGGAGTTACCCCGTAACTTACCAGGATTCAGGATATTCGGAATGAGCTTTCTGTCGTACGAGAGGCACCACAAGAAGTTTAACTTGTGTGTGTAGCTATCAACGGTTTCATCGATGAATGGTCTACTTTCTTTCAAGGCATCACTGGATGAGATCAACTACCTGGATGGGATCGATTGTAGGCAGATTTCATGCATGAGGAGATGCGACTTGCTTTAGTCAAGAGTAGTCACGAAAGCAACAACAAAGGATCGAAGAGTGTAAAGGAGGAGGAAAGCATAGCCCTTGCATCAGAGGGAAAGGCAAAGAAGGGTCCCAATCAAGGACAAGGCTCACCGGGAGGAGATAAGAAAGAGGACTTGTCGAAGCTCAAGTGCTTCAAGGGTTGTGAGTTTCATCATTATAGTACCTAGTGTCCTCAAAGGAAGAAGGACAAGCATGAGAAGAAGGAGCAAGCAACAATGTCGGCAGAGATTGATCAGTAGTCCTCCAGGTTGGAAGAAGATTTTGCTTTGTATGCAACTATACCTCCAAGACAAAGGTGGGGAGACATTGAAATCTAGACTCTAAAGTTGAGCAGAGTTGGGCAGGATCCTTTGAGGAGAGCATCAAACTAATGTTTCCTCTTGGATCAATAACCTTGTTACAGGAGCCCATAGTATTCAGTAGCAGATGGATCAGTGTCAAAGGGCACATTCATCTTGAGGGACAGTTGTAGTCACATGCCAAGGAGCACAATGTAGTTGCAGTGCAAACAGACTTAGTGGACATTGCAAAGACTGGTAGCAGTCAGTGACTCAAGAGAGAACTGCAGTCCATAGATACAGTTGATTCAATGTTATTGGATTTCAAATGTGGTAGTTGCAACAACAACATGAGATCTGTTGTAGCGCAAAGTAGAGTTGGCAGTAGTACAGGGTGTACAATGTAGTGTCAGCAGCAGCGCAGATGCAGGGTGATTCAACTCAGTGTAGCAGATGAATCAGAGTTGTGCAGTAGTTGGTGGGCAGTGGCAGGTTGTCACAGTTGTCAAACATCAGCAGCATGTATGGGAGATGATATTACGAGAGAAAGAACACCTTCCTCACTAAGAGGGAGTGCTGATTTTTTTAGCATAAGAAATGTGTTCTAGTCTCAAACTTTGCGAAGAGGCTAAAACACATGAGATCTCCATAACCAAAAAATTGTTTATGGAAATTCCACCTAGAGACAGCTCAATTAAATTAATTGATCAATAATTAAAAATTTCCAAGTCTAACTTAACGAAATCAATTAATTAATGGGATGATAGTATTCAAAACCGGCCCAGCTAACAGGTTACTAGTCTAACCGGCCGGTTAGCAGGCCCACCGGTTGAAACCGGTCAAAAAACCTGGTCAGACACCCTGTTTGGCCAAAAATTGGAGCTAACCAGTCCTAATCGGCCAGTTTAGGATGGAATCGGCCAGTTTGTGGTCAAACCAGCCGATTTATTGCCAGGGCAAGATAACCCCCACAAAATGCATTTTTGTGAGTTTTGAAGCTGTTTTGAGGGAAATTTGGGGTTGTTTTCCTCCAAAAATAGTCCCTCCATGAAAAACATACCTACCCTCTCATTTTCCTAACACATTTCAACCCTAACAATGTTGGCAATTAAATGACTCAGGATGTTTGAGAGTGGTTTCGACCTCATTGGATTTCATATGGAGAAACTAGAATTTTAGATTTCACTCAAAATTCAACAGACATAATGGTTTTCAGGATTTTATGGTTTGGGGGTAAACAATAAATGCAATCAAAGCTCCAAATGACGAGAAAAACACCTGATCTAGATCCCATTGTGTTGGACTATATTGATCCAACATCAGAATGGTTGGAGGAGACTAAAGAACCTATGTTTGAGGCGGATTTTGATATCGACATGGCTTCAGCGGGGGATGAAGCAGATTATGTGGGAACATCAAAACCAGGATCAGTAGCGGCATCAAGGAAAGGCAAAGAACCAATGGAAGGCACTAGTCATGCAGGTCGACAAACTCGTGCTTCCATTAGGTCCACTTCTATTGTTATTGGTGGCATTGATACTAAGGTTGCAGATCAGGCTGAGGCATCCTCAGACTCTAAACTAGATGATGTCTATGTAGCTCTTGATGATGATCTTATGGCTAGTAGTGGTGATGAACTTGATGATTGATCATGTGTACACTGTGGACTTGTAGTAGGCCAATGGCCTCATAGCTTGCAGCATTGTTTTTGGACTTATAGGCCATTTAGAGCCTCATTGCTTATGTATTTTGTTATTTTGTCGATGATATGTATTGCACTCTGTGCCATTTTGATATATTCACCTTTACATGGTATATAAATGAGCAAACTTTGCATATTTTGTCTCTATTGGCTTGGAATCATGGTTTTAAATCTTAAAAATAGTTTTGTTTCATTAAAAATTAATTATTTAATGTATTTTTCTAAAACCGGTTCGTTTAGACCAAACCAGTCCCAATTAGACCGGTTTCGGTCAGTAAACCAGTTCATTAGGTGGACCAGTCCGGTCACTGGTTCCGGTTTTAAAAATTATGAATGGGATTAATTGAGACAGGTGAGAATTCTCTAGAAACTCATATGAATCAACCCAAAGATGATCTTAGTCATTGATAAGGACTTAATCATGGTCGTTGGTGAGCCAACGAGAGATTATAGGAGGAGGTCAATGAGGTTGGAGATAGATACAATGGTAGTTGAGGCCGAGTTATTTCTCCAGGAGAGGAGGTCGAGTTATTCGTCCAGGATGTTGCGCAGTAGCCTCAATAAGGCAGTTCGATTTGCCAGAGCAGAGGGAGGATTCAGTTGCTGAAGGTTCGAATAATTTTCCAGAGGGTCGGAGAACTCATCCCAAAGAGGCAATAGTCAATCAGAGGCAGATTCGTGGTAGATCCGAGCAGAGCGTGTGAGCGTCTGCGCAAGGCTTACGTAGAGGCTACGCAAAGTGGTCTGAGTTAGCCAGTTCAAGTCGCTAGACTGAGCCAGGATTGCTAGTAAAAGAGGGTAAATTTCCATTAGTTGATTTTGCCAGTATTTCTCTCAGATTGGATAGTCGATTAGGCATCCATAGAGAATTTCACTATTGGATAATAATAAAACCCTCATCTGTTGCATCGTTTTTCCCGTATTGGGTTTTTTGGGGGACAATTGTCCAAAAACAATTGTGTCAAATTTTTATTGTGTGCGCTCAATATGTTGCATAAAAATTGTCACCTTGACATTCTGCAATCTGCGTGAGTCCATTACCACTCATACTTTCCTCCTTTGCAAGTCTTAAGCCTCAACTCTTTATATCAAGCCTTGAAAATAAGAGAAAGCCCTCAAAAGTCTCTAAAACTCTGGTTCCACACTTTCTCTTAGCATTACTTGCGGTCCCGCACCTAATGGTCATGTCCCCTGCGCACCTGATCGCTCTGTCTCTATGTTATGGGTGTGGACCCCTGTAAATGTTAAACAGGCACAAGCATATTCTTCAAAACTCACTTTGAGTCATTTCTAGAAGCTTCTGGAAGGAATCTTGAGGTGGCAAGTTCGCTCCTCTAAGGTTCATGCATCCCATACCTTAAGGAGCTAACCCCTTGATGTGAGGAGCTTATCCCCTTGAAGGAGGACTCTATCCCTTCATAGGTGGACCTGTAACCTCCTTCCTTTGCACTATAAAATGAAGCATTGGGCTAGTTACTTGGGAGGTTGAAAGCTGAATATTTTTGAGCTGCAATGCTACTGCAACTTAATCTTTCTAATTGAGCTTTTGCAAAGAGAGATTACATACCTCTTTGATCTCATTTGGAAGAGTGAGAGGCTTGTCAAAGTAAAGGAGATTCTTGTTTCGGACCCTGGGAAGAGCTTGTACAACATCAAGGCACCAAAGGTTGTAAGGTTCTTTTATTTCAAAGTTTATACAAATAAGTTTATTTTTCTCAATAAGTTATGTTTTATGGTTTATTTTATGGATTCCTTGATTACCATAATGAACATAATTTATGATATTAGTAGCTATGCAAGTGTTATTTGATGTGTGTTTGTTTGTGATTGCAGGTTCTCAAAAGGAAACTCTTTTAGACGGTTGAAGGATGACTGCTACAAACTAGCGTTGGACTTAAGGTAGGGTCTAAACACCTCTATAGTTTTTATTAATGAATCACAATATGTTTAAAGAAAGGTAGATTTGCTTGTCCTGCTTGTTACTAGATATATTTTGATACTAGGGAGATCGGCCTTGTCCGCAAGAACGATTTATCCAGTCAACAAATTGGCGACTCCACTAGGGAACTGAATTTGGTTTTTGGTTTTCCTTTGTCTTTGACTTGAGAAACTTGTTCTTGTTTCTGGTTTTTGCTTGATGTGTGTGGGATTGGGTAGTTTTTAGAATCTAGATTATTTTTTGTTTTTTCGAAGTTTTTAGAGGACCGCACTTTCTTTTTACAGACAATGCAGGCATCTCCGCACTTTTCCTTTAGTACACAGAGCGGTACCGCATCTGGTTCTAGAAGCCTGCAGAGCCTATGAAATTTTTTGAAAAACCTAAAATGTTTTCTTCCAGTTAAGTTTAGGTTTCATTTACGACTTTTAGTGTTTACCCAGATCTGCATGTGTTCTGTCAAAACTCTCTTGTGAGTAAGTTCCATTGGTATTTTTGTTTTAGATGATTTTCTAAAAGTTTTGCATCCCTTGATTGGCTTTCACTTGGTCTCTGTAGTGACTCAAAGATTAGAAACCTAAGAAACCTTAGATCACCCTAGTGTCTTTTTGTCTTCTTGATGAGTCTGATTGGTTTGTGAAATCTGCCCTTGGTGAGAAATAGATTTCGTTTTCTCTTTGCAAATCTTTGAACGAACTTGGTTATAAGTTTTGAATTTCATTTTCATAAAAGAAAACACAACTAGATGTTTTTTGATTGATTTGTTATTCTGAACGAATTAATCCTTAGTTTACTAAATAACTAAGTAAAACGTCCTCAAAAAGATTTGAAGCTTTTATTTCGATTAGGTTTTTAGAAGTTTTTGGATCTCAAGATTAGTTTTTGTAGTTTTGAGTGTTTTCTATAAATTGTAGAATCTCTTTTGAAAGAATTGTTTTTTGTAGTTTTGAGTGTTGAAAAAGAAAGGGATTTATTGTGAGCATAATTAGTAGTCTCGTTTTGAGTTCTTATTGAAAAAGACAAAAAGATTTTATTTTCATTTACACATTGAAAAAAAGATTTGTTTTTCAAAGAATTGCATTCTCAAACTCTTTCTTTTAGCTAGAAATTCATTGAAGGAAAAACGGATTGTTTATCATTCTTAGGTGCATTTTTTAGTGTTTTTGGAGTCGAGTCTTCACACCATCAAAGTTTCATTTCCATACCTATTGACTTAAGAAACAATCCATAAAAGTAACGCTTAATTAAAATTGATTTAGCAATCTTTTTATTTCTAGGGCTCTTATCACCAATATAGCTTAGGCTAGTATCTTGGAGTAGGGAGTAATTAACTCTCCAAGATAGTTAAAACAAACAAGTAGTTATATCTTGCGCTAGGAAATAAATCCAATTGTAATTGATATAATCTCGGAAGCTCCTTTTAAAGGAGTCAATCACGAGATCATGTCTGAACCTTTGAGACAATCAAGTTTGTCTCATTGGGAAAGATAGAAGATTTGCGCGTATTATAAACGGTAAACCTCGGATTAACCATTGTCGAGGAGCTTGGGGTCACTTGTTGGTAAACCTCAGATTGATCATGTCGAGGAGCCTTCAAGAGGATTGAGCTTTGTTACTCTGCCCTTGTGCGTAGATCGGATCGTAGACTGTTCCCCTAGTTGTATTTGTTACTGTTGGTAACCTTAGTGTCCATAAACTTAAGATTATTTCCTAAGGTGACGGTGAAGGATGGCTCTCACTGTACCTAGAGCAGACGTTGACTAGACTCACTTGGACTCTCTGGGGGGTTCTCTTCACTCGAGACGGTTTTTGTGAAGAAACTTGTGCCAGTCTGTTTCATTAAGCAGGTTGTCGGGGTAACTGTTCCAACCGCCCTTTCTGTATTAAATTCTACAGTGTTGGATTTTATCACCAACTAATGTTTTTGGTACGGAAATTGACTGTTTGTGTGTGGTTTGAACTCTTAGATTTTTTAGGCGTGTGATTCAATTGTTTGGTTCTTTAGAGACTTTATGTGGTTTTATTGAGATTTTCTTTGTTTGCGTGTGAGTAATTAAATATTTAATCATGGCTGAATTACCGAGACAATTCTGTAGATTTCAGGGGCAACCTCCCGAGTATACACCAAGCCAGCGTGAAGGGCTACGAGCTCTTGTATCACCTAGTGACAATAGAGTTGGGTCACCAGAAGCCGGAGAGTCTTCCTTAATTGTTCATCCTGATTATCAAGTACAGACAACAGAGTATATTTCTGAGCCAATTTCACTTTCCGAAGTTACTAGTAGTTTTTCTCCTACTAGTGAATTAGCTGAAGAACCTGAAATTTCTGAGCCTGAAACTGAACCTGCTCCTACTACATCTTTAGGATTTGCTTCTCCAACTTCTAGTGGTCCTGGTTCACCCAGGTTAGGAAGTATCATTACCCAAAATCTTCCTTCTGGACTCCTTTCTATTAAAAAACTTGTTAGTCCGGACGAAGATATAACTCTCCCTGAAAATCAACCGACTTTAGAACTTAGGGAGCGTGAATCAATTTTCTACAATCCTTTTAGGAGTGATGCTTGGTACGTATCATTGAAAAACTTTTTAGAAAACCCGGGTCTTAGTTTTTCACCACCTCGAATTCCTTTTCATCCTACGCCCAGAGGTTATTATCCTCCTTTAAATATGTCAAGACCGTCATCTATGTTTTTCCAAACACCGAAAACATTTTTATATGGCGGTCCTTCTGTTCCTTCGGGGTATTAATCACTCACTAATACTTTTTCAGGAGCATCTCCTCAACCAATTGCATATGAGATATCAACTGGTAATAACGTAACTCAAGCGTTGAGTGCAGAAGAAATTCCTATGATGTCTGGTACTATTCCAAATCCGCAACCTCAAGGTAGTCAGTTATCGCCTAGGGGGCAACCCCAAGGTAGTCAGTTATTGCCTGGAGGGCAACCTCAAGGTAGTCAATTATCGCCCTAGGGGCAACCTCAAGGAAGTCAATTACCGCCTAGGGGGTAACCTCAAGGATAGTACATACCGTCAGGATAGTACATACTTCAAGGTCAACCCCAGACTCAGTACATACCTCAAGGTTAACCCCAGTATCAATATATACCTCAAGATCAACCCCAATTTCAGTACATGCCTTAAGGTTATCAACCTCAAGGTCAGTACCCAACTCAAGGTTTCTAACCACCTGTTGGTCAACCATTTCCACAAGGAGCTGGAAATGTACCATTTAATTATCAGCCCTATGCTCAAACCGGTTATGGTCCTCCATATGCTCAACCTTTTATGGGTCCATACCCCGGAATGAACATGGTGTGGGATTCATCTCAAACTCAACAGACTTTGCAACCTAATGTGCAGGTCTCAAGTCAACCTGGACAACCTTTGGTTTCTGGTCCAACCCAGCAACCTATCCAACCTATTGTTCAAACTTCTACACCTGGTGTAGTTCATCAGTCTGGGCCTAATTCACCTCGAACTCCACCTCAAACTGTTGCTGCAACTACTGCAGCTTCTATTCAATCTACCCCACCTACTTCTAGAGTATCGGTAGCTCTGGTGTCCCTTGCGCACCTGACCGCTCTGTCTCTGTGTTATGGGTGCGGACCCCTGTAAAAGTTAAAAAGGCGCAAGCATATTCTTAAAAACTCACTTTGAGTCATTTCTAGAAGCTTCTGGAAGGAATCATTAGGTAGCAAGTTCGCTCCCTTAAGGTTTATGCATCCCATACCTTAAGGAGCTAACCCCTTGATGTGAAGAGCTTATCCCTTTGAAAGAGGACTCTATCCCTTCATAGGTGGACCTGTAACCTCCTTCCTTTGCACTATAAAATGAAGCATTGGACTGGTTACTTGGGAGATTGAAAGCTGAATATTTTTGAGCTGAAATGCTACTGGAACTTAGTCTTTCTAAGTGAGCTTTTGTGAGGAGAGATTACATACCTCTTTGATCTCATTTGGAAGAGTGTGAGGCTTGTCAAAGTAAAGGAGATTCCTGTTTCGGACCCTGGGAAGAGCTTGTACAACATCAAGGCACCAAAGGTTGTAAGATTCTTTTATTTCAAAGTTGATACAAATAAGTTTATTTTTCTCAATAAGCTATGTTTTATGGTTTATTTTATGGATTCCTTGATCACCATAATGAACATGATTTCTGATATTAGCTATGCAAGTGTTATTTGATGTGTGCTTGTTTGTGATTGCAGGTTCTCAAAAGGAAACTCTTTCAGATGGTTGAAAGATGGATGCTACAAACTAGCGTTGGACTTAAGGTAGGGTCTAAACACCTCTATAGTTTTTATTAACGAATCGCAATATGTTTAGAGAAAGGTAGATTTGCTTGTCCTGCTTGTTGCTAGATATCTTTTGATACTAGGGAGATCGGCCTTGTCCGCAAGAACGATTTATCCGGCCAACACTATATTTTTCAGTTTCCAACATTTTATTTCCGCAACGTATTTTATTTGTGAAGAATTGTAATGTGAATTATTCATTGTTTGTCGTAGCAAATAAACTGCTTAATAATTAACCAGTTAGAAAAATAATTTTTGGTTGCAGCATTTCAGGGAAAATTTCACACTCCACAAAGACCTCCTCCTCCCTCTCAAGAAAGAAGGGACATGTCTAATGTTCAATGTTTCTGTTGCCAAGGATATCATCACTATCAAAATAGGTGTCCTCAAAGGAATGATGATCGAAAAAGGAAAGGGAAGCAACATGTCCCTGCATTTATTATTAATGAACCAATATACAAGAGGAGGCTTAGGAAGAAGGATTCTGATAATGATGAATATTCTTTTTATTCTACTTTTATAGGTTATATTGTAGGTCATAATGAAATTTGGTTGGTGGATAGTGGTCCCTCTAGGCACATGAATGAAGTCATGAGAATCTCTTTGAATTGATTTAAAAGAAGATAACTCAAAGGGTGTAGCTTAGAGATAATGGAAAATACGAAGTCAAGGGCATTAGTTCATCATCTTTTCAATTGGAATCACGTTGGGATGTCTCTATTAACAACATTTTATATGTTCCTGGTTTGAAGAAGAATTTTTTGTCCATTTCATCTCTTGAAGACAAGATATATAACTGCTTTCATTGATGATCAAATTCTAGTATGGAAGAAAGACTCCTTTGAATTTGCCAAAGTCATTGGTGTACAAATTGGAGGCCTATATCATCTCCTTGGTCACTCAATTCAAACCTTGATACACATCACATTTGATCTTTGTGAATTATGGCATAGAAGGTACACTTATGTTCATTGTGAAGCTTTGACTAGAATGAAGTATTTTGTTAAAGGTGTACCTAAAATCAAGAATGAACATGATGGAGTTTGCAAAGAATGTGCTCTTGGGAAAAATGTCAAAGCAAGATTTACTTAGCAGTGATCGTAAGTCGAAAGGAATATTGGACCTTATTTGTGGGCCTATGTTTAACAAATCCTTGCATGGACATTTGTATTATGTCACTTTCATTGATGATTACTCGTGTAAAACATGGATTTATTTCTTGAAATCCAAGGATGAAGTGTTTGAAAAGTTTCAAGAATTCAAGGCACAGGTTGAAAATGCTACATGAAGAAGGATCAAGACTATAAGATCTAACAATGTAAGAGAGTATGTATCCAAGGAGCCGATTGCTTTCTGCAAGGATGTTGGAATTAAGAGGAAGTCGATAGTTCCCTACACCCTCAACAAAATGGTGCCGCTGAAAGGAAGAATAGAACTATTATGGAAGTTACCAAAGCCATGCTTCATGATCCAGAGCTCCCTATGTTTCCTTGGGGAGAAGCATCAAAGACAATTCTTTATGTTCAAAATAGATATCCACATCGAATCTTGGAATATAAGATTCCCAAAGAAGTCTTCACAGGTGAGAAGCCCAATGTTGAACATTTGAGAAGTTTTGGTTGTCCTGTTTATGTCCATATGCCCAAGGAGAACAGAACAAAGTTGAACATTTCAAGGAAGAAGGGAACTTTTGTTGGCTACAACGAAAATTCAAAAGCTTTCAGAGTCTATGTACCAAGATACCGATCAATTGAAACTTGCAGGAATGTCATTTTTTATGAGAATGATACTTTCAGGAAGTCCAAACGGATCACACTTCAACTCTGATGATGAGATGCAAGTGACTCCTAAGAATGATGAATCAAAACATAAAAACCCTAAACGTATGGAACGAGTTCCTCTTAAAAGTAAAATGAACTACATGAATTTGTTTTGAAAGAACCATAAAAGAAGCAGAAGGTCATGCAACACCTCATGGCACCTTCATAGAAAGCAAGAGGACAAAGAAGTATTCAGGTTATGGAACATTGAAGTGCAAGATCATTGAATCTAAACGATGAAGAGCTAGTTGAACATCAAGTCTGTAAAGATGCTATGATTGAATGGTATCAGTCCATATTGAAGAATAATGTATGGAAATCATGCCAAGACCTGAAGGGAAATTTGTTTTGTCTTTCAAATGGATGCACAAAATCAAGCATGCAATTGATGGAAGCATTGAGAAGTACAAGGCAAGATTTATGGCATGTGGATTCTCCCATAAACGAGGAAGATTATGAAGACACATTTTCTCTTGTTGCCAGGTACTCTTCTATTAGATCTATTATTTCTATTGCTTCTATTACAACTTAGAAATTGCATCAAATGGATGTTAAAACTAGTTTTCTTAATGGAGTCATCGAAGAAGAAGTTTATATTGAACAACCTCAAGGCTTCAAGATTCATAATAGCGAAACTCATATTTGTAAATTGAAGAAAGGCTTGTATGGGCTTAAGCAGACTCCTCGAGCACGGTGCGCTCTTGTATTAATAGCTATTTGTTGAGTCTTGGCTTCAAAAAGAGACATGCTAACCCGAATTTGTACTTCAAAGTTGTTGAAGGTAAGCCCTTAATTTTGCTGCTATAAGTCGATCATTTATTTCAGACAGGGTTTGAGAATCCTATTGTCCAATGTAAGAGGGAGCTGATTTCTAAATTTGAGATGAAGAATCTTGGTCATATGTATTACTATTTGGAATTGGAAATATGGCAAAAGTCTAGTGAAATATTCATTTGGCAAGGAAAGTACATCATTAAGATCCTTCAGAACTTTAGCATGATGGTTTGTAAGTCCATGGGCACTCACATGGTGACAAATTTTAAAAAATTGCGAGATTCTGATTCTGATTCAGTTAATCCTTCTATATATTGTAAATTTATTGGCTTATTGAACTATTTGGTTAACACTAGACTCGATACCTACTATGTCGTGAATACATTGAGCCAATTCTTGTTTGAGCCTTGTCATGTGCATTGGGTTGTAGCGAAACCTATGTTGTATGAAACTTCTAGGAACTCGATGTTTTAGGCCGTACCCGTACCCGAAACTTCGAAACATGGCCAAAACTTGACCATCATGTAATCATCTATGAGAGTTAATATAGACTTGTTTTTCCTTCTAAATTGTCATTTGTGAGTCTTATTCCCTTTTTTCTTGCAAAGATAATGTGTTATTCACTTACTTATTATATATATAATATATATATATATATATATATATATATATATTATTATATAATATATATATATACATATATGATGTTTTCGCTGACATTTCAACTGACATTTCCATTTTTTGGAGGTAACGTTTCTAAACGTACCCGTTTCGAAAACTCCAAAACGTTTCAGTGTTTAGTGCAACTTAGAGCGAAACATATATTGAGATATCTGCGTGGCACCATTCATTATGGTTTGAGATATGTTTCTAATGGAGAATGGTAGCTACATGGGTTTACAAATGTTGATTGGGTTGGATGCACTTTAAAGAAAGAGCACTTCTGGTTTTTGTTTTAGCATGGGCGCTTATATGATATCATGGTCAAGTAAGAAGTAGACTTATGTTGCTCTTAGTTCGGCTGAGGCTGAGTATATAACTGCTTGTTTAGCCTGTTATGAAGCAGTTTGACTTCGAAAGTTGTTTGTTTGTTTGTTTGATCAAGTGTTGGAATTCACTGTTGTAGATTGTGATAATCAAAGTTGTGTAAAGGTTTCTGAGAATCTAATTTTTCATGACAAGTTGAAGCACATTGCAATCAAGTACATTACATTCGAAATATTGTCCAGATAGGAGTTTTGAAGCTTGAATACATCCCTATTGATGACCAAGTTCATGATGTTTTGACAAAGCCATTGTCCCAAATGAAGTTTTCTTATTTTAGAGAACAACTTGGAGTTGTTGAGAATCCCTCTCTTGGAGAGAGGGAGCATTGATTGTATAACATCATGAGATTGACAATCTTCCTTGGCTTTAGTTGAGACCATGGTTTATGGTCGAGTAGATTGTCCTAGTTACTCCCTTGGGTCATTGAGATTGATTAAGAAACCAGTGTGGCTGGGGAGTTTGGTTTTGAGGCTTGGAGTGATCCCTTAAGTCATTGTGTTTGACAAAGAGACTAGTGGGTTTGGTCAGGGACACTGATTTTTAGTTCTCTTCCTTCAGTCGTTATGTTTGACTGAGAGACAGAATGAACTTGGTTGGGAAGACTGATTTTGTGTACTCTCTTGGTTCATGGTACTTGACTAAGAAACCATTTCATATGCTTGGAGAGTTTGGCCTCCTTGATTGACCCCATGGTCAGTTGGACTCTGACCTTGATGCCATTGGGTTTTGGCTTATTGGATGAGTTTGATGCTATTGTTGGCCTATTTGTATTACCATTGATGTCACCTGTTGAAGTCATGTACTCATGAGTCTATATGTCCAGTATTGAGTCTGTTGTATACTTGTTGAAGGATGTCATATTGATGTAACTTGTTGTAATAAGTCTCAGAAGGTCTGTAGGAGAGGTTTCATGAGGTAACAAGGCCTCACCTAAAGCTGAGCTACACTTGTGTTAGAGGTCTAGTTGATGATATGTATGATGTCTTGTTGAAGTTATGCAGCTAAGTTCTTGAGGTCAAGATGAGTTTGGAAGGATGGTTTATAGGTCATTCCACTCCCCTAAAGCTCTATGGCAAGTTTAAGGGATGGATCCTTGTTTTAAGCCATGCTTTGACCCAATCACATGGAAGGAGACTCATCAAAGCAACTGGAACAGTCCAGTCACATGGAGGATAGGCTCATGCGAGCGACCAACTCTTCCAGTCGGTTTTTTCTAGGCCTGTGCGTGCGACCGAGGGATTACGAGTTTATCTCCGGGTTTCTCTTGCTCCTCTAGAAATTAATTTGTTTTTGGAGTCTAGCGTGAGAATTTTCTAGAAAAGGTCGAAATAAGTCGTGGGGCATTTATAAGGTGGTTAAAGTTGAAATCATAATAGGGCTAGTGGAAGTAGTGGTTTGATATGGTCAAGATGTCAATCTCAATCATTTCTAAAGTGCATGAAAAGGTTTTCTGTGAGCTCCATCATCTGAAAAATTAATTGACTTAACCATCTCCAGATTCTACAAATATGAGAAGGAAAGAAGCTCATTTCTTGGTTCAGAAGAAGGGTGTGTGAGGGAGTGTACTTGAGTTGCAAGTGCACAACTAGTAAGTTCAAAATTTCAAAATTGTAGTGTACTTCAGAGGCTAATCTTTAGCAAAATTTCATAGTGTATAGTGATTGAAAATCAGTGTAGAGAGTGTGTGGAGAGAATTGTTCTCTCAATTGGAGTGTGGACTGTGGATGCATGAGTGTGTCTATTTGTTGCATGTTCTGTTTATGCAACATTATTCTCATTTTTGAATCATATCCTTTTAGAGCAGAATTGTTTGTGATTGGAATGGGGGCTTCAAGCTAAGTACATATTATTGGTCTATTGTAGGAGTGGGTGCTCCAAGTTGGTTGTGGCCAACATTTCTCATTCATTCAAGGGGTGGGTGCTCCATTGCTAGTGGATGCTAGTTGATGTAATGTAATGAGAAAATTTTGGAGAAATAAATAATAAGAAGCAGCAAACAGTTCAGTGGTTTTTGGCCCTGGAGGGGGGTTTTTCCACCTAAAATCTAAGTGTCTATATGTGATGGTTATTCGTGTTTTTCATGTGCTTGATTATGTTATATATTTCTGAAGTTAATTTCTGAAGAAGTTTTATTTGCAGAAATTATTTTTATATTTCCGTAATACTGATTCACACCCCCCTTCTCGGTATTACTTCTGTCTAATAATTGGTATTAGAGTCGGCTCCTTTGTTGTAGCTTGACCGCTGAAAGGAGAATTCAAGAAGGGAAAATTGTTGGCCATGATGTGAAAGTTCAAATTTTTTATGGTGAAAACTACAACTTGTGGAAGATGAGAATGGAGGGGAACCTCATGAGTTTAGGTGTTGATGTTTTCTCTATTGTGGTGACTGGTTATACTATTCCTGGAATTCTTCCTTCAGACCTTGATGGAAAGAAGATTTTTCGAAATATTGCAAAAGCCAAAAATGCCATTATTGCAACACTTAGTGAGAGTGAGCTGATAAAAGCCATGCATTGTAAATCAGCCAAAGAAGTTTGGGATAAATTTGAGAATAACTATGAAGGTGATAAGAAGGTGAAGAAAGCAAAGCGCCAAACCTATAGGATGAGGTTTGAGAGCTTGAAAATGAAAGAAGATGAAACTATTGCAGAATATTTCCAAAGGGTTGAATCAGTAACAAAAGCATAGATGAAAAATTTGAAGGTGAAATCATTATTGAGAAAAGCTTGAGGTCCTTACCAGCAAGATTTAATCCAAAGGTTTATGTTATCGAAGAGATGTCAGATTTGAGCACTCTCACTATGGAGCAATTGCTTAAAATTCTTATAGCTTATGAGATGCGAATTGTTGAAGAGAAATCTAAATATAGTGAAGTTGCTTTCAAAGCTTCCAAGAAGGTCAAGGCTATTACCAAAAAGCTCAAGAAACTTCCAAAGAAAATCAAGGAAGAGGAAGAATACTCTAATAATGAATCTGGTGAAGAATTTGCTCAATTTGCCAATAAATTGAAGAAAGGTACTGGAAGGTATAAAGGTATGATTCCTTTCAAGTGTTTCGAATGTGGAGAAGTTGGGCATTTTGCTACAAAATGTTCACATAAAAGATGTAAAAAGGATATGAAGAGCAAGGATAAAACCCAGAAATTTCGAAAAGCTAAAGTTCAAAAGAGATGGAGTTATTACTCCAATGAAGAGAGTGATATTTCAGATGAAAGCAGTAAGAAATCTTCATCAGAAGCAGAAGAAGAGCACATTGAATGTGTTCTCATGGCTCTTGAGTCCAAAGATGAATAAGATAGAGAAGATGGAGAGATTGATTATGAAAGTGAGCTCATTTCTCCACTTGATGAGTTGTACAAAGCTAGAAACAAAAATAAGCAGCTGAAAGGGGAAATACGCAAACTAAAGGGGAATAAACCCTATTTGGTTGTTGATTATTTGAAGATCCACTTGGATGAGCTTGAGAAATTCAAGGAAAGTTTGTTCCAACAAATTGTGGTTCAACAAAATAATCTGGCGGAGTTGGAGAAAGAAAATGAACATGTGAAGCAGAATGTTGGAGGAGCTCCTATTGCATGCACTCATGAAGAAGACATCATCTACTTAAAGAATTGGAAGAAGCAAAAATGAGAGAAAATGTGCTCACCAATCAGATGGAAGAATGGAAAGAAAATTGTTACAAACCTGAAGCAAAAATTGTTGCTTTAAGAGCCAATCTTTCAAAAGCAGAAACTAAAGCATGTTTAAACTTTAAATCAGAAATTTGTCAAGGGATCTGAAACCTTGCAAAATATTCTCAACATGCAAAGGTCACCCAAGGACAAAACTAGTTTGGGATACAAGTCCCCTCTACAAAATTTCAAAAATCAACCAAGTACCAATTATGCAGATGCATTGAAAGGCAAAGAAAATCAATCAAATATTGTTGCAACTAGCAAGGATGTGCAAAAGAGTGAAGCTGAAAGCAAATCAACAGAAAATCAATAAGTGAAACAATCAAGATCCTCAGAATTTCACTCATCCATCATGGCAACAAAAAATCAGGTATCCTACTCAATTTTATGGTTACTGTTTTGCATGTAATAATTTTGGACACAAAGCCATAAATTGTAGATTGAAAATGTTTCCTAGAAGAAATGTCGATAGATCAACAATTTCTCAAGGGCCAAATATTTTGCATGCTAATGGAAATAATTCTTTTGCTCCAGTGATGAATGAGATCAAGTGTTTCAAATGCAATAACTATGGTCTCACAAAGCTAGTGAGTGCAGATCTAGCCTTCCAAATTCCTTCATGCAGCATACTCAAGAGAAATCTAACCAGCAGAAAGTTGTGAGCTTGCTTTGATAGCTCATGATCAGCATGAACAATGGCTAATTGATAGTGGTTGTTCCAAGCACATGATCAGTGATAAGAGCAAATTCTTGCAGCAAAAAGAGTATGAAAAAGGCAATGCCAGTTTTGGAAATGATGCAGCAGCTCCCATCATAGGCAACGGAACAATTAGATTGGACAAGAAGACCAAAGCTCAAAATGTGCTTTATGTTGATGGTTTGAAGCACAATCTCCTCAATGTGACTCAGATGTGTGATAATGGGCATGAGGTGATTTTCAGATCTAGAGTGTGAGATCAGAAATGCTAAATTAGGAAAGATACTGGCAAAGGCCATTAGAAGTGACAACAACATGTATGTTTTTGATGACACTAGATACAGTTATTGCATGAGCAAATACAAGAATCTTGGCTATGGCATAGAAGATTAGGATCAATTTGAATATCTTATAGAGAAGATGGGTGTTGTGCCTTTTCGAAGGTATTGAAGAGTTTTTCATGGAGTTTGTTGTTGTCATATGGCTGCCACCAAGAGCACTTTCAGCTGAAAATTTTGGAAAATGGGTGGTAATTCGTTGGTTGCATGCTATTCAAGGGATTATGAACTATTTTCTTGCTTCTTCTTGCTTCATTTCAAGATGGGTTGCTTCTTCATGTATATTGCTTTTCCAAGATGGTGTGGTCTCATATATATTAAGGGGGAGAATGTTCAACAACTCAAAGGAGTATTTGTTGCACCTCTTCAGGGAGAGGGATCTCATTTTTAGCTAGGTATCACATTGTTGTTATGTATGTTATCTTGCTATGTAAAACCCCTTGCCATTGATGTCAAAGGGGGAGAGAGAGTGAGTTGTGTATGTGCTCATCTTCCAATTGTTGTATGTAAATGTAATATTTATTTTGAGAAGCTACAGGTTGACATCATTGGCAAAGGGGGAGTTTGTTGGCCTATTTGTGTTTCCATTAATGTCATCAATTGAAGTCATGTACTCATGAGTCTATATGTTGGCCTATTTGTGGCTCCTTAAACTTGAGTTTTCTTCTCACCTTTCCGGTCTTCTACCTTCGCCAATTTTAGAGGTGAGTGAACTTGACATTGGAGGAGTGGACAACCTCTATATATAGAGGTTTGTCCCTCCTTTAGGCATACTTGAATGCCGACTTGAAGACTGCAGGTCGACTTGCTCTATTTATTTCGGATTGCTTCTTTTGATGGTTCCATTGCATGGAGGAGACTTGACTTTGCTTGAAGGTATATTCTTTGACTCTAATACATAAGTATACATAGGGTAACATGTCCTTAAGGCGGATATAGGCAATGGAAGCTCTCGGACGAATTGATAAGAAACATCGACACCCAGACAAGAGAAAACCTGGAAAAAGAGCTCCAAAAACGAAAAATCAGAAACAATGAAGGTGAGGACTTACTAAGATGGGGCTACACCCCGCGGGGATCCTTCACCACGAAAGAAGCCTACAAAATCAAGTGCCAAGATGATACGCCTCAGGATCCCATCTGGGGAAGGATCTGGACCACTGGCATTTGGCCCAAAGTCTCGACCTTCTTATGGCTCACCGGACATCGGAAAATCTTAACCTGGGACAATTTAAGAAAAAAGGAAAATGCAGGGGCCCTGCATGTGCCCCAACTGCCGCTCGCAAGAGGAAATGATACAACATCCCCTGGATTCCTGCTCCCTAGCCAACCAGCTATGGGAGAAATCCAGCTTCAGATGTCAAAGAAACTACCGACCATCTGAAGACATTATTAACTCCATTCACCTCTGGCACCAAAGTCCCTATAAAAGCGCGGTCGTAAATTACCTCTGGAGAATTATTCCGGGCCTCCTCACTTGGACTGTATGGAAAGAAAGGAACAAGCACATTTTTAAGAACCAGTGCACACCATCAGAAATCATTTGGGACAAGCTAGTCACGAATCTGAAAGAAACTTTGGCTCTTAAAACTTGGCTTCCGGAGGACTTTCCCACGCAAGCCAATGAAAAAACAATATGGGACAACTGGAACCTCCAACTTCAACAGGGAAGCACAACAGCAATCCTAAAGGAAAAACAAACGATCGCACGCATCAGTGGTTGCCCCCCCAAAGCAAAGATACAAACTCAACTTTGACGGAGCTTCTAAACCCAGGGAAAGCAGGATTCATTGGTATTTTCAAGGATAATAAGGGCTCTCCTCTTTTAATCTACCTCGGCAATATAGGGTGGGATACAAATAACTCAGTTGAGCTAGAGGGTCTCTGGCAAGGAGTTCTCTTAGCTCAAACCCATGACTTCCAGCCTTTGGAGATCGAAGGAGATTCCCAACTCCTCATCAACATGGCTACACAATTGCTCAATGGAGCTCATACAAATAAGATATCCACTAGTTGGAGACTTGAGGCACGGCTGGAAGCCATAGAAAACACCCTCAACACCAACAGGGCTATCATCTTCAACCATGTCAGAAGGGAAAGCAACAAGGTGGCGGACCTCCTTGCCAATATGGGAGTTGAATACAAGCACCCTCTCCTAGCAGGGAACCTTGATATCATCCAGAATCATGAACAAAAATAGGAATGCAATGCTTTGCTCCAAAGGGAAGCAAACTCCCCGGATGCGGGTGATTCATCGAGGACATAGGCGGATGGGACAGGGGTGGAGCAATGTCGATCGACACCTACCAGCTCCACACCACATGGCCAGCAAAACGACGGGTTCAATACAGTTGAAGGGGCCATCACATGGCCTTACGCAACGGGAAGCAGGTTTGTACAGGCACACAGAGGTAAGGACCATCGCCTCTGCATGCTTCAGGGTTAGTCGGCCTTCGGAGGCATTGAATGCAGTAGTTATGGCAAAGGAAAGCTGAGACGCGGCGGATTATGTTAAATTCCGGTCAGGAGGAGAAGGCTCCATAAGCATCGCTGGTCAGGAGGAGGAGAGGTTTGCGCCCCGCTGTGCTGCTGAGACGCGCCCGCCGCAAGCTCAAGCTCTTTTCTGTTCGCTTCTGAGCGCTCACTCTATTCTCCTCTCCGTCATGGTGAGGCAGCGGCTTATCAGTAGAAGGGGAGGCTCGAGAGGGGGAAGCTCTCGTCAGCAAGCCAGGAGGAGAAGCTCCTCGAGCTCTCCCTCCTCCTCAGCTAACAATCCTCACTACCCCAATACAAGGAGTGGGCGGGGGCGTGCGGGTCTTTGCTCTGCTCCTTTTCCCCTGCCAAGAAATCCATCCCCCCACACCACACTCTTCCACTTCCAAAGCACGCTGAACCAGCCTGTCATTATGGCCACCATTTCCATCTTATTCACCGAGGAGGCGGCTCAGAGCAACTAGGGGCTCTGCTCTGGAAGTGCCACATTTCAGACGGAGCCCAGTCAACAAGGCGCCCATCAGAACATGTGCACTGCCATGGAAACTGAGCTCGAAGGGCAGCACAGGCGGAAGGGGAAGGAAGCAATGCAGAATAGGAATGAGGATTCAAAGCCTCAGCAGGCCTTGCTAGGCAAGGAGATGCATACGCAGAACGAGGAGAACACGCGGCGGGAGGAAGGTGATGGTGAGCCAAATCCGATGGACAACTGTGAAAACTGGGGCTGCCCGATAGTGGAGGAGCCGGCCATGGAGCTCGTTGTGCCCAATGCCAGGTGGCAGTTCTTTTAGGATCAGGTTCCATTTCTATTTTTGTCCATGTAGGCACATCCAGTTGGATGAACAGCCGGTTTTTGCTGACCTGTTTGCACTGTTTAGAAAACTAAGGACTATGTTTCTTCTTGTATTTTTGACTCTTTCAGACTGGTTTCCCCTCTGTTGGGGCAGTCTCAGAACCAGTGCCTTGGCACGCTGAGAATCGTTGTCCTCTCTTACAGCCAGCACCTTCTTTGTAGATAGCTTTTTTCCTTATTAATAGATTAAACATACTTAGCAAAAAAAACATGTCCTTAAGGCCTTCCACATTTTTTTTTCTCTTTGACTCACCTAGAGCACTTTAACATGTGCTAGACTTATTTCAATGAGCAAGAAACTCATTGACAAATATAATAAAAATAATATACTTGTTGATCCGAAAAAATTCTTCTTCTTATAAAGACTCCAATTGACAACTACCAAGACCAAGATCAAGACCCTTGACCACAACCCCTCCAAGATCAAATCAACCTCTTTGCAAGCCTTCCAATGATGATGACTTCTCCTTCGACCCTCTTTTCCGACTTGCAACCTTTTGTATGCACTGCAACAACCCTAGATAATCTGTGTCGTAAAAAATATGGGGAGAATGCCTTCCTTTAGTCTTCACTTGATGAGATACCTTTACTTCAACCCCTCAGCCTCCAAGATTACTCCTCCTCCACTGAAATTAGGTCTATGTTGATTATGATCCTTGCTTCTTGACAACTGAGAAGTGTGCCCTAGTTACAAATCAAACGTATGGAAAACAAACCCAAACAGTTATGTTTTTCATCCTATCTATCCTTGTTGTTCCTTCACTAGAGAATATGCCTTCTTCTCCTTGCTGGATCAAACTTTTGTTTCATACCTATGATTCACCGAAATTCTGTCTTCAAATGAAACCCACACTGCCCTATTTATAGTTGTTGGAGCCTGTAATAAGTCGACTTGAAGAGGGTGAACTGACATGACTCTTTTTTTAGGTTATTTATTCCATCTTGTAGTCGACTTGAATGAGATGTCTTGTGCTCGTCTTGGAGGGTTTTCATACTTATTTAATGACTCATACAAATGTGTAACATGCCCAAGAAGGGTCCTTCATACATGACATAGACTCAAATTAGCTTTTATGACTAGATGACAAATCCTAAAGGCTCACAATGGGAACCATTACTAAAAATAAAATTCCTTGCTCATGAAACCCATGAGGCAAGCATTACAATAATAATTTTATTTTTCTTCTTTTCATCAATTACATATGTCACTATGAAGATTGAACCTAGTTACACTTTTCAACACTCCCTCTTAACTAGCGAGGTATTCATAATGGTACTTGGTCATTCTCAATTTTAAGAATTTCTCATAAGAAGAGTCGGATTGGTAACCCATTTGTATAGCATCATATAAACCAACATTGTCACATAGCAAGGCCTTGACTAACAACTCTATCGCTCCACGTGATCTGAGCACAATGCTGGCAAGACCAATGATGTATAGACACCGTCATCATTGTCTCTCTCGGAACATACCCCACCAGAGTTGGTAATTGGTTGATGAAGGAAGAAAAATAATAATGCAAATGCTAACAGTCTCACAAGTAATTATCATGTTATGGAAATTTGATTATAAGTTAAAACCTCCCAATTTCCAACCAAAAGCATGTGAATGAAGAAACTTGTCTTATTCCCGTTGAAGACTAAGAACCAATCCATGAGCGCATTGAAGATCAAAGTGTAATATTCCTAAGGAAAATTAACAACAATAAACAAAGCATGCATAGCAAAAACACACAATTTTTCACATAATTTTAAACACCTAGAAAAATCCAAAATCTGCACAAAACTGAACCATTTTATTATGATAAACAATGGGTACAATATGAGATCGGAATGTATGCACCTAGGCTTTCCCAAACCAAGCTAATAATAATTTTATTTTTCTTCTTTTCATCAATTACATATGTCACTATGAAGATTGAACCTAGTTACACTTTTCAACACTCCCTCTTAACTAGCGAGGTATTCATAATGGTACTTGGTCATTCTCAATTTTAAGAATTTCTCATAAGAAGAGTCGGATTGGTAACCCATTTGTATAGCATCATATAAACCAACATTGTCACATAGCAAGGCCTTGACTAACAACTCTATCGCTCCACGTGATCTGAGCACAATGCTGGCAAGACCAATGATGTATAGACACCGTCATCATTGTCTCTCTCGGAACATACCCCACCAGAGTTGGTAATTGGTTGATGAAGGAAGAAAAATAATAATGCAAATGCTAACAGTCTCACAAGTAATTATCATGTTATGGAAATTTGATTATAAGTTAAAACCTCCCAATTTCCAACCAAAAGCATGTGAATGAAGAAACTTGTCTTATTCCCGTTGAAGACTAAGAACCAATCCATGAGCGCATTGAAGATCAAAGTGTAATATTCCTAAGGAAAATTAACAACAATAAACAAAGCATGCATAGCAAAAACACACAATTTTTCACATAATTTTAAACACCTAGAAAAATCCAAAATCTGCACAAAACTGAACCATTTTATTATGATAAACAATGGGTACAATATGAGATCGGAATGTATGCACCTAGGCTTTCCCAAACCAAGCTAACAAGACCCAGGTGATGAAATTAATTGTTCAACCACTAGGAAATGTCCCCCACAAAAGCTCTGCGCTAGACCCAAAAACTGCAATGTTGGCTGCAAGAAACAATTGTTAGGTCCTCCTCCATTGCTCAGAAAAATCTGATTAAATAACCCCAGTCTCTCCACCAATAACCCACCAAAACCCAGAAAGGATTTGGCCAGATGCTGACCTCCAAAATTCGGCCCAATTTCCTCCCACTCCTCTAGTTGCTGGGAATCTCAACCCACCTGAAAATATCACTACAGATGGTCTCCAAAATGGCTGCAATATTCAGCAATTTCCCTCCAGAAATACCCCACAAGCTTCAGCGCTCTATTCCTCTCTCTCCAAGCTGCCACGTGTGGCACGAAGGTGCCACTACGCAAGCCCATGCAGTCCCTGGTGAAGATTGTGTTGGCACAACAATCTCCCACAAATTGGAGCCCTAGAAGCACTTCGAATATTCAGCAAATGATGGCCCTAGGCTGCCCCAGAAAGCCCAACAAATTCTAGGCTCTACAACCAACTCCTCCAAATGCAGCGTGTTCCCTTTTTCCTGTGTCCCACCTGCTAGACCAGCTCCACGAATTCACTTGGCAAGCTCCCTGGTCAAATAAAAAATGATGCAAAACACCTCCTTGGGCTGGCACACTAAGTCCATGATCCAGGAAGATCTCGTCAAATCAATTGCACAGGTTCATCGTCAGTTTTCAGTGTCATTGTCAGCATTCAGTTTCGTGTCGTTCAGTTTCGACAGTGTTGATTATGGTTCAGGTTATCCAGGTGATGTTTATGGTTTTTCATGGTGTTCAGTTGATGTGGTGTTGTACCTGGCTGTTGACATGTGGTTGTCGTCAATTCTGCTAGGATTTGGTCATCGACATGTGTTTGTCATCCACCTCGCAGGATTTGGTGTCGATATGGGTTTATCGTCGAGTAAGGTTTGGTTGTTGTCATGGTGTTAATGACTAAATGTCATATTGTGACAAAGATGTTTGTAATAACTGGTACTAAGCCTAAGCTAGGTGGCAAGACCTTTTTGAAATGGCCCTAAGCCTAACCTAAGACCTAGCACTAAAGCTATGGTGAAGACATGTTTAAAAACCTAATGCAAACCTAAAACACCTAAACCTAACTCATTGTATTAAACCTATGCTAAAAGTTCTATGCAACAAACCATGGTGAAAAACCTAAATCCATACACATTAACCTAACACCTAAGCTCTAAACCATATTACAAATGTAATAAAATACATACAAAATAAGCTCTAAAACCATCGAACTTCATTGCATTGTAAACTATGACATTAAAACCTAAACCTATGTGTCAAACCCTAAGTAATACTATCGGACTATTACACAATACAAAACATCGCAAATAAAATAACACAGTCCTAACTGCAGAATCCTAACCGCATCGAACCATGGCAATTACAGTGTTCACATGAGCGGATACAAGGATAAACAGTCTAGTGTAACCGCTGCAGCCTAAGCACGTGCACAGCCTAACCGCGCTCATGAGACATGTGAACGATTTTGCAGTTCAACTGCAGCGGGGATAGCAATCAGGCAGAGACCATTGCGGAATAAGTTGTCGGGCTTGGAAACCGTGGGCATATGAACATGTTAGCAGTTCACCACAGAAGTTTAATGTAACCGCAACAGATTGATCGTCGGAACCGTGGGGATAAACCATGCAGGTGGCTGACCGCTTGGTCACATGCCAGCAGTCCACCCAATTCGCGCTGACAGTAACTGTAAATGGGTTCGGAGTTAACCCAAAGTTATTTATGGGTTTTTATAATTAAGTTTTGGTTATTCTAATTCAAGGACCTTGTAACGAATGCCTAAGGTGGTCAACTTTGATAAGACCCTAACTCCAAGAACCTAGATTAGAACTGATTCATTCCTAAACTCATTGGAGGAAGTTCAAGTGCATCTGGTGGGTGTTAAAATGCAGTTTTGCTCATTGAAGTGAGGGGAGAGTGATTTTGGTTTTTGTATGCAGATTCTAAAGGTTAGAAGTTGTCTTTGTTTTCAGTGTAACAAGAGCATCCGGAGTCGGAATTGGGAACCATGATAGGCGTTGGAAAGTTGGTTCAGAGAGCTATCTTTTGACAGTGACCAAAAGTGCTTGCATGCACATTCAAATTGGTCAATTCTCTGTGTAATCGACCTCCTTGATTTCAAGCCTAATAAAGCGGTCGCCCATCTTGAAAGCAGACCCGAAGACGTAGTCCATCAGGGACAAACTCTATAATCAAAAATGTTGTTTGGTATTGTTGTGTTTTAGCTATTTACATTGTTGTTTTGCATCTTACTTACATTTTATCAACTGTCGTAAAGACTTTCTTCTCAAGCAGTTCTCCTAGTTTCCGCACTTTCAGCTAACATTCAATTCATTAATGGCTAATCAATTCTACATTTGTTTTAACTTATGATCATTTCAGATCATTCCACCGAGGGTAGGGTGAGATAATTGCATGAAAATCACGTGTGCTCAAAAACACATGTAGACTTGGCTCTCAGCTCAAGCATGCTAATCAAAGGTGAATGTTCAAATGATCAAAGATACCCAAAATGAGGAAAGCCTCTCCTATTTGATCTTCACCTCCCGATCTCCATGTGGGTCCCATACATCGATCCCCTCCTCCCTCTTCCCTCCAAGAATGCGCGTATCCAAGGGGAGTGTATTTTTCCTCTTGGGGTGGCCCCCACCATCCACTAGCCATTCGATTTTCTCCTTTTCTCCTATGTTGGGCCCTTCAACTCAAAAATTCAAGTGGGGTCCCACAATTCACTTTTCCTAAGTAGTAACCCAAAATTTGACAAAATTGATATTTTCCTTAGCAATATTGCTAAGTGGGAATATCACAATCCTCCCCGCCAAGATGTTGCTTATCCCCAAGCAACTACAATGTTGGATATTGAAGAAGCTGCTCACACTTCCAAGTGGCATCCTCCTCGGGTAGGTTCTTTCATCTGATCAGAGACTCCTTGATGACTCTGCTCCTCAATCTCTTCTCCCTATTGTCCAAGATGGCCTCAAGCTCTAGAACTAAATGCCCATCATCATCCAATGGAGATAGCTCTAGGACTGTTGTCACATACTGGCCCAATACCTTCTTGAGGCACGATACATGAAAACATTGTGCACTCGGCTCCTCGACGAAAGCTCCAACTCGTAGGCTACCTCACTGACTCTCTTGGTTACTCGGTAAGGCCCATAAAATCGTGGTTGTACCTTCTCGGCCCCCTTTTGCTTTAGGGTGTACTACCTGTCAAGATGGAGGCGCAAAAAGACTAGGTCCCCCACCTCAAAGTGTCTCCAAACCCTGTGCATGTATGCATACATCTTCTATTGGTTTTGTGTTGTCTGTAAGTTATCCTCGAGGGCTTCGAGAATGTTTTGGCTCTCCTGAATCCAATCTTTGGCCCTTGGGGCCCGACTGTCTCCAAAAACAATGTCAGCGAAAGATAAAGCATCATAACCATATAAAGAGCGAAAGGGTGACATACTAATGGACATGTGATAAGTAGTATTGTATAAATACTCCCCCAAGTGTATCCATCATGCCCAAGCTCAATGTTGTCCTGTGACGTAATTCCGCAAAGAAACCTCCAGCCATTTGTTGACAATCTCAGTCTGCCTGTCGATCTAGGGATGGTAGCTAGTGCTGGGTGTAAGTTTTGTGCCCACTAACCTGAAGAGCTCCTATCAAAAAGCCCCCATCAAGAGGTTGTCCCTGTCGCTCACTATGGTCTTGGGAAGACCATGTAGCCAAAAAACCTCCCTAAAAAACAACTCTGCAACCTAGGAGGCAGACTATTGGGCAGGGATAGTGAAGAAATGGGCATACTTCATCAGCCTATCCACCCCCACATAGATGCAATCACATCCCTGCGCCATGGGAAGTCCTGTGATGAAGTCCATAGAGATACTCTCCCACTTTCCCTTCGGAATGGGAAGTCAACTCCCCCTTGTTCTTTTGGCAAGCCTCGCACTCATGTACATGCCTCAACACGGCCCCCTTGAGGCCCTTCCACGAAAAGCACTCTATGACTGTCTTGTAAGTCTTTAGGAACCACTAGTGTCCTAACAATGGCGAATTGTGGGTTGCGTGGAGGATTCTCTCCCTCAACTGCAAAACAATCTAAAGCATGAGACATAGGTTGTGACATGCACTAGTAGTTATAACAGGGACCTTAAGGTAATGTGATATATGCCCTGGATGTTGTAACCATTATATTGGGTGTTGTGACATTGCCTTGAGCATTGCAAAATTACCTTGTGTTTTTTACTTTTGGGTTTTAGAGTTAGATTCATGTTCAAGTGGCGACTCCACTTCTTTCATTTTTTACAAGAATTTATGCTAGACGCTGGCTTTTTGTAGACCTCTTGTTTTTCTTGAACGGGGATCTCTCTCTAACATCCATTAGCTCATTTTCCTTTTAAGCAAGTCATCATGAATTACTTGTTCGTCCCTTGTCATTTTACTATCATTCCTTGTGATATTCCGAAAAATGCCATTAATAATTTACATTCTTTCACAGGTAATAATGCGATCACTACTAGAGATCATCTCATAAAGTTTACTCTCGTATGCTATGGTTTTGTGGCCCATGCACGTTATGATCATGAAGACATCAAGATGTGACTTTCCTGAAAATTCCTTTAATTCTCTGCAAGCCATCGTCAATGCTTTTAAAAATAGATATGAAGATCAAAGGGATTCACCTTGTGCCAATTACAATGCAAAGAAAGATGAAAGTGATCCTTTGAAGGACCCAAATATCATATAAAGGTTTAAAGAGGATACGCAGCATCAACCTTTACCATATTGCAGACCTTGTGAGAGTTTTCATGATTGTCCACTTGTGTCATTGCAAGAAGAATCCTTGATAGTGGAAAGGCAAGGGAAAAATTATCAAATTAATATTGATGATGAAAAAGAAAATAATGAGCATCTTATCAAGAAATTAACTCAAATTATTAAAGACATGCAATTTAGTCAAGCATAGTTGATGAAAACCATGGAACTTAATCAAGAGAGATTAATAGCAAATCACGCCAAGGAAATGAGATTCATGCACGCCAAATTATTAGTCATAGAAGAAAAACATGTTGAGGAGTTGAAAGCTATAGAAGAAAAATATGTTGAGCAGAAAGTTATAGAAGAAAAACATGTTGAACAGATCACCTACCATGGAAATAAATCATAAAGAAAAATGAGTTATATTCAAATAAATCATAATAAAATGATAAAGGACATGGAAGTTGGTCAAATATCTCTTCAGAACAGAGTACAGGTTATGGAAGTTACTCAGTGTAAACAGAAGATGACCTTTCAAAACATGATGGATACCATGGAGGAAAATCATGCCAGGGAAATCAATGCTATGAAGGATAAACATTCTAATCAAATAAATGCCATGAGAATTGAGCATATCACTCTTCAAAATAAGTTGCAAACAATGGAAAAATCACATGTTCAGGAACTCTGGCTCTAGAACAAAGGATGTAGAGCACAATCCTCCCAATTCACTAAAGCAATTTCCATCTCATTGCGAGGAGGTCACTTGTCCCATTAAAAGAGGGTTAGTTGGCAGTGTCATAGTTGGAAAAGAGACTAAGAAAAATCAGGCTATTGAGGTAAGTCATAGTACTTGTCGGAATCATGTGTCACCTTAGACAGAATAAGATTGTGCATACCTTAGATCCTTCAAATTCATCATCCAAGCATTTTCAAGATCAAGACAGAAAATCTACATCGGTCCCATTATTAACATCATAGTCTAGCAGAATCACATGTTCAGGAACTCTAGCTCTAGAACAAAGGGTCTAGAGCACAATCCTCCCAACTTGCTAAAGCAATTTCCATCTCATTGCGAGCAAGTCACTTGTCCCATTAAAAGAGGGTTAGTTGGCAGCATCATAGTTGGAAAAGAGACTAAGAAAAATCAGGCTATTGAGGTAAGTCATAGTACTTGTCGGACTTATGTGTCACCTTAGACAGAATAAGATTGTGCATACCTTAGATCCTTCAAATTCATCATCCAAGCATTTTCAAGATCAAGACAGAAAATCTACATCGATCCCATTATTAACATCATAGTTTGGCAGAAGCAAAAGTAAAAAGCAAAAAGGAAGAAGGAAGAGGTTTGATGCATTTGATGGTCGGGAGCAGCTCGATATTCAGATAAGTCAAAGTCGTAGGATTTTCATAATTCAGTATGGCACATCCAAAAAACAACCCATGGATCTGCCTGAAAGTCAGAAGATGCTCAACATGCACTTCGATGAAAAGATTTGATGCCATAGAGCATCATTGTATAGTATCTCTTTTCACACATTAATATTTCATGTCTTTACATTTCATATGTTAGAATAGGATTTCTATTCCAATAGATGTTCTATATATACATGATGATTTTGATATTGAGCGGATATCTATTTGATGGACTTTTGTTCTCTTGGATACAGGATTATGGATTCTCACATTCCTTCAAAGAAATAATGTGTCCCCATATGGAACCAAATGTTGACCACACTTTGTCAAAAATCCAAGGAAGAATAATACAAAGACATGAAGAAATTTTTTCAAATTTCAAAGTCATCCACTGACATTATTGTATCATTGTAAACCAGTGTTCCACGGGGTTGCGTCCCCACACCTAGAGGTCGATTTTTCTAGCTCCCTCGCGCTCCGAGAACTTGGGGTCAACTGGGAGTTGTTTCCCCACGCTCCCAAAAAGCAGGGTACACACAGAAACTCAAAACGGGTCGTTTCCTCTAATTTCGGTGTCAAATCCTCAAAAGAGGGTCGTTTACTAGGCGAAAGGGGTTGTTCGGGGTCATCTGGGGTTGTTTCCTTAGAAAAAAATCAATTTTTTTTTTAATGTAACAAATTTTTTTAATCATAACTTTTAAAAGTCGGGAGGGTTTAAAGTTTATTACATTGTGCAACGAGTTGGAAGAACGTTGTTGGATGTCGCCCATCAAACTAAACGCCACCAATGCCATCGAATTGTTGTTGGATTGAACCGCCATCGATGTTGCAATGAGTTGGAAGAATGCTACAACGAGCTGGAAGAACGTTGTTGGACGTCGCCCATCGAACTGAACGACACCATTGCCCATCCAACGAACTGTTGTTGAACGCCGCCATCGAATTGTTGTTCAACGGTGCCATCACCCATCCATCAAATTGTTGTTGGACGTCACCATCGTCACTGAACCATTGTTGGGCGCCGAATGTGGTACTGGTGCCTCGCCCATTGACAGTGCAGCGTGGTGCCTCACTGTGCCGAGGGTCGACTCCCATCGAGATTCAACTGTGCTACCCACTGCGCCATAGACATCGCACCTCTATCATCGTGACCACAGTAACACTACAGCATGTTGTATTTTTTTATTTTTTTTGTAAATTTTAAATTATTTTAATTTTCAATGTTCACTGTGTATGTATAGTGTTAGTAAGCATGCATAATTTTTTTAATTCTTATTTTTAAATTCTTTTATTTTCACTGAGTGTATCACTGATCAATATGCATATGCCATAAAGCCTAAAGGTTTTATTCAAAATAAAATTTAACATTTAACATTTATAAGTTTTTTATTTTATTATTTTAAAAAAATTTAAATCAATTCATTGAATTCAAATTTCAAAATTGAATAGTTAAAATGGTAAACTCTTGTTGCAGCCTACACCCTACAAGTTACAACTATGAGTTCACAGGAGGGCAGGAAATCAGAATAGGCCTTTGCATGGTGTAGATTCTGAAGGCCCACCAAGAGATCTAGCAAAATTTGCAAAGGGGACATTTAATCCTCTAAAACCGCTTCTAATCTATGTAACCAGACTTCTGAAAAAAATCCAAAAGTTGGTGGTGGCTCACGTGATTGGCTTTGCAATATTTGTGGGCATCACTTTGTTGGCAGCTATACCAGGGTGAAGCAACATATTTTGGCTATTACAAATAAATGAGTCAATATGTGTCCCTCAAAGAACCTGAATTCAGCTCAAAAAGAGCAACTTTGCAGGCTAGAAAGAGCATCCAGTGGAAAAGGATTGTTTTGTAGCAAAAATGTTGATCCATGCACCAATATGCCTCCATCCATTGCTTCATCAAAAAAGACAAAAGTTTCTACTAGTGCATCTCGTTCTTGTGCAATGGTTACTACAGTGTCTAGGAAGTACAATATTCTAGATCGAGATGACACAAATGATGCAATTGGCAAATTTACTTTTGCCAATGGAATTCCCTTCCATGTTGTTTGTTCTCCTTATTACAAGGAAATGGTCCAAGCAATTGCAAGAATAGGGCCTTCATATGTACCATAAGGAGAAAATAAGCTAACCACAATTTTAGATAGACAAGTGTCCAAAATTAATGTGAAAAATGAGAGAATGAGAAAAACATGGTTGAGGTTTGGTTGCTCTATTGTTATGGATGGATGGACTAACATTCGAAAACAACCACTAATCAACATCATAGTGACATTTGTAGAAGGTCCATTCTTTCTTAAATCTATTGACTATTTTGGAAAGTGCAAGGATGCATCTTCCAATTTGAATTTCTTCGAGAAGCTATAGAGGATGTTAGGGTTGATAGTGTGGTGCAAGTTGTGACAAATGCAGCAACAGTTTGTAGATTAGTTGGGTTATTGATACAAAGCAGGTATCAACATATTTTTTGGACTCCTTGTTGTGTGCATGCACTCAATAATGCACTAAAGGACATTGGAAAAATCCAGTGGATATCAGACTTGGTGACAGTTGCTAGAGATGTCAAGATGTTTATCTGCACCACCACACCTCCTTGGCTGTGTACAGGGCTCACACAAGGAAGGAATTCCTCAAGCCCAACAATACTAGAGATGCTAGCTATTTTCTCTTATTGGAGAGGATGCTAGAGGTACAAGCACCTCTACAATCCTTGGTTGTGAGTTCAAAGTGGGGAAGGTGATCAGAATCAAAGACAGACACGGGGAAGAAGTTCAAGGTTCAGGTGTTGGACAATGATTAGTCTGTAGATTGTTCTTATTTGGTGTCATTCTTGGGCTCTATTGTGGAGGTCATTTGTTGCACCGATTCAAATGCTCCTAGTCTTGGAGAAATCTATGAGACCTTTGATAGCATATTGGGTCGTGTGAAGGCAGCCACTCAATAGAAGAAGCCCTCGTTAGAGTTCTATACATCCCAAATTCGACCCATCATTTAGCATAAGTGGTATCGCATGAACACACCTTTCACATGGCAGCATATGCATTAAACCCAAAATGGTATGTTGAAAGACCTGGGAGAGTTCCTCCTATTGATGATCCTGAGGTAAAGAATGGCTTCCTAGATGCAATCGCAAAGACGCACAATGAGGAGGGGGGTAAAATTTCGAAGACAATTTTTTCAGTTTGTATCTCTTAGTGGCCCCTTCAACACGCGTGGTGCTCGGGTAGATCGCATAGATCTAGCCCAAGATGACCTGATTGGTTGGTGGAGGATGCATGGGGATGGTGCTTCAGAGCTCAAACATCTAGCTATGCATTTGTTGTCTCAGATTGTTAGTTCCTCTGCATCAAAGAGGAATTGATCCATATATAGCTTCATCCATTCTATCAAGAGGAACAAGCTTACCTGCTATACCACATGGGATGGGGCCATCATCCCACTCGTTGAGGATTTTATCTATGTAACATCGAATATGAGGAGCCCGTCACAATAAACATGAACTAACTCATCTTCATATTCATATTCTGATGTGTCCACTCCTTTATTTGAAGGTTTTTTTCACCATATTATAGAGCCATTTCAATGAATCTTGGTGATGTATTATGGCCACTTTTCCTTGTGCGCATGGATCAACAATCTTAGGATTTGGCATGTAGATACTTCGAAGGAAAAATTCAACTAACTTCATGGAGGAGAATGTTATCTTGGGAGGTAATATCTTCGCCTCATTGCCAGGAACAAAGTTCATTTGCCGGAAAATTTGAAGATTATGGTTCATGCTATTATGATGAGGATTGCCTTTGAAGATATATTGTCCTCGTCTAGTGACTCCATGAAAGGAAGAAGTCTTTTTCCTTGTGGATTTGGAAGACTTGTTGCTTGCAAGGTGACGCGAGCAATGTTATGAAGGCATTGAAGAATCACCTTGACAACTCCATGACATTTTAGTATGACGGATGAAGGTATTTTGCAGATTTCATCTTCAAACTAGAAGTTTTAAAAGTTTACGAAGCATGACATTGCCAAAACAGTTGGTCGATTCCTATGTTCCATTTGAATTCTCAAGCACTTTGGGAATTCTAAATGAAGGCTATGATTTGCTTGGTTGATTTCATTAGATTACTTCATAAGTATCGTGACTCAAATATGTTACATGTTGCATCATTCATTAGAGTTGTGTTACATTTTCATCTTTTTCATGTAGATATTAGGATGATCACTTTTGCATTGACCCTTGATGATGAAGGATGAAAATGGTGTGAGGATCTCGGTGAGAAACATATTTCTTATCTTGCAAATTTTTTGAAGATATTATTCAAGCATCGGGATATTCGTTATGAAGAGAAGGAATAAAGGATATGTTCATTGAACATTTCATAGCAATCTTGCCTAAGGAAGAAGCAACTCATGATTGTAAGGAGGGTCGAGCACATGAAAAGCGTTGGAGAATGTAACTAGTTTCGATCTTCATAATTTGTACCATTATATATTCTATGCAAAAGAAAAAGCAAAAAAATATAAAGTTATTATTTTCTAGATAAGCATGTTCTTCGTGTTTTTAGGTTTTTGATTCAAAAGAGTCAAGTTCATTTGGTAAAAAGACCCTACCGAGCACTTATATCAAGAAATGAATTTTTTTTTTTATAGAATAGTCTAGAGGACTCCAAAGACCAAGTCACCCAGCTATGATGAGGTCAGCTTGGATACTAACCACACGTGGGTAGTATCCATAGGAGAATTTTTTTCTCTTAGATGGTCCTCAGTCGGCAACCAACAACCCCTTGCAACCACCAGATAGCTCGAAGTGCCACTATCTCCACAACCTGAACTAGTCGTATGCTCCCTCGCCCATCTTTTATGATCATATGCTTCAAGCTGGGCCTCCCAACCTTGAACGTATGGCTTTTCAATGTGTAGTTGGGTATTTTTGTTTACTTATCATGGACACTTTTGGGCATGGTATAGTGGGGGGATTCAGCGGAAACAATGGGCTTGGTCTGTACTCTTATCTCCTCTGTCCAATCTGACGGTTAACCTTGTATCCTGATTCCATGGGATCTCCATTATTGGCTACTAGCTTTATGGGTGGCGCTACATGCAAAACCTCGATTTTGGTTGTGTGCTCCCACTTCCCGACAACATATACATCACTCCCATCTGCTCATTATAACCCCATTCACCATATTTCCCATTTGGGTCCACAAGGAGTTAGCTTCACCCTCCCCTTGTCCACACCTTGGGTTAGGCCTGGAACGATGCCCCGGAGGTTGATGCAGTTAAAAAGAACAGAAAATTCATAGTTTGGCCTCTCAACAAGAAATGTACCACCATAAAATGCAAAAGATGGCCAAGACATACAAATTTAGAACATAGGTAAAAGCCAAACATGAACTCTACCCCTATCATCATGGCCATCACCCCGGTTCCTAGAGCCCTTCATATTGGCCCCTTACATCATTAAGGAACCCATGATTGTCCCAACCCTTGGTGGGCGATGAACTACCCCACCTAAAGTGGGTATTCATTGCTATATCTAACATATCATGCCGTCATCCTCGGAGCCCCAAGCAGTTACAAAAGAAAAATCTATAAAAGACAAAAGAGATATGAAAGGGTGAAAAAAAAATGGTCGGGGTAACTTAGGTATAACTCCCTCCTACATCCATATACCCAAGTATGGGCTTCCCTTATTTTAGCTATCCTTGTACTTTGGCATGTCGTTTGGAACCTTCCCCTAATGCCCCACTCCACTCCATCATTATTTCACATACCACCTACCCTTTGATGGATGTAAACCATGGACATGTCACCCCCCCAAGAAGCAGAAACCACCTAATAGGGTCCTTGGTTAACCTTCTACATTCATATACCCAAGTATGGCCTTCCCTTATTTTAGCTACCCTTGTACTTTCGCATGTCGCTTGGAGCCTTCCCCTAATGCCCCACTCCCTTCCATCATTAATTCACATACCACCTACCCTTTGATGGATGTACACCATGGACATGTCACCCCCTAAGAGGCTGAAACCACCTAATAGGGTCCTTGGTTAACCTTGTTCTTGAACTTGGAGACATTTGTACGTTTTTAAGCCCATTATGGAATGGCATGCCACTATGAAGTGTCCACTTGGTTCCATGATTTGTAAGCTCATTTACTCAATTGCACTTATGTTTGGTTGTACTGGAAGCTGAGGAGACGCAATGGATCTTATACAGGATTGTAGGTGCACTTTTGTCTAGGGTTTTGTCTCCCTATACAGAGTCCAAGCCCTCCAGAGGGTCATATTGGATTTTGTCGGGTGAGCGTTGAGAGCCACAAATCTCCACCATTACAGAGAGCAGATTGCCACTTCATGGGATCCTTCAGTTCCACCTATTGGACGATGATGATGCACCTAGGCCACCTTGCCCAGCTGACTCCACTATTGCACAACACACTTGGCAGCTGATCCAAGGCCCAGATGAGGATGTGTCTCTCCATAAGAAACAATGGGCGGCTTGCATCATTCTTCCAGCCCTTATAGATGGGATATAGGCTTTTTCAATCCATTTGGAAACCCATGAGGATGTTTTGTGCTCCCATAGCCACTTGGGGACACCACATGTCATTTGCTTCAATCTCAAGGGGACACCCCCTCTCTCACTACGTTTGGAGCCCATTCATTCATCTTGGCACACATTGAACTCCACTAGGCCTCCTCAATGGCCCTTCGACCTCTTGAATCTATTATATTTCCCTCTTAGGAGGTTTATTTTTCTATTATGGATCTATCTTAGTGAGTTTGTCACCAAAAAATGTTATTTTTGCACATTATTTTATTAGTTGGGGCATCATTAGGCCTTATTAGGCACATCGAACCCCTTAGGGAGGATATATGTTGATGTGATGATCATTTCATTTAATAATCACTTGGATTTGGACTTTTATCTCTTCTTCAGAATTTCGCTAGCATTATTGATGGGCAAATTGGAATCTTGATGCATTTTTTAGTTTGGAAGAGCTTGTCTTTAATCTTGGAGCTTCAATTTTTGTCTCTTGATGATTGGAAGATTTCGCTATCCTCGTAAGTGTTTTTTCATGATTTATTTCTCATGTCTTACACTTGTATAATGTGTTAAAATTTCTGTTTTCCCACCCCGGTTTTCAGTTTCTCCTTATTTCTCCCATGTAGTTAAATGCCCTTTCCCATAACCATACATTCAACAATGCTAAAAAAATAAATTTGCTGAAAACACAAATTCTGGAAAATTTATAGAATGCTGGAAATTGCAGAAATAAAAATCAGCAATAATAAACAGCCATTAAAACACATTAAAACACTAATATT
Organism: Pinus taeda; assembly: GCA_000404065.3. Lineage (NCBI taxonomy): Eukaryota > Viridiplantae > Streptophyta > Pinopsida > Pinales > Pinaceae > Pinus > Pinus taeda. Next base: position 69,388 of record APFE030831228.1, read on the forward strand.
TTTTGTCAACGTGACC
>APFE030831228.1:77172-88528 GCA_000404065.3 Pinus taeda
TGCCCTTTCCCATAACCATACATTCAACAATGCTGAAAAAATAAATTTACTGAAAACACAAATTCTGGAAAATTTACAGAATGCTGGAAATTGCAGAAATAAAAATCAGCAATAATAAACAGCCATTAAAACACTGATATTTTTGGTCAACGTGACCCTGGAAAAACCCCCTACAACTATTGGGGAAAACCAGTTTGAGAGCTCTTCTTTATTTCTGAAAAAAGCCTTTTTATAGCAAGAAAATTTCAGCAAAATAATTTTTCCAGAAAGCAAACTTATCTGTTTTCAGCCCAACAGACCACCTGGAAACTTTGTTGTATGCGTGGTACGGATCGTACGAATGTACGGACTGTACGGACGCACGTGCCGTACAGGGCATACGGACGGTCGTACGGACCGTACGGACAAACCTCGACTTTTGTGCTGAAAATCAGTTCCTCGATATTCGTGCCCAAAAATCACTTTTTCTCAGTTTTCAGCAAAAAAATCAGCTTTTTTTGCTTGTTCTTGCTGTTGTTCTGCTTGTCTTTCTGTTGTTCTGATTTCGCTGAAGAGCTGCCTGGTATGTGTGCCAAATTGCTGCCTCTTTCTCCTTCTTGTTCAGAAATCTCCCTTGCTCTCTTGCGCTCCTTCTCCCAATCTGCTCATGAAAGAATGAATGATCTTTTCCTCCTTTAACCCAACCCTAAATGACTTTTGGGTGATCCCTAAATCCAATGGCTGAGATAGATTTAGATCAATGGCTGAGATTAAATGCACATTTAAATCTCACTTTCTATTTTTTAATTCACCCACTTTAATAAAGACCCACTTAGTCATTTATTTCCAAAGTCACTTTTTCCTTTCTAATTTTTCATTGACTTTATAAAAGTCACTTTAAAATTAGACTTAGTAACTTTATCACTTAAAGTCACTTTTAAATTAGATTTTAACTTTATAAAAATTATAAAGTCACTTTAGGAGAAAAATTAAAATCTTTTGGACACTTTTCCCTAGGCCAAAGATCAAAGCCTAAGGGAACCACCTATCCTCCGGTACCAAATTTCAACATAATGAATGGAAAAGTTTTGCTTATGAAGCTGGCGTACCTTCCTTAAATGAAATGTGAATTTGTTTACCTTGTTTTTGTGAGGGATTTTTCATATGTTCATGTGAAGTATAGTGAATGATTGTCCTAGGGGTATATGATTGTTCATTATTGCCTTGATAAGTCATCACCTGTAGAATAAAAGAAGAATAAATTTCCCTAGTAACCTAGTTGTTGCATCTAGGGCTATACAATGTTGCTGCGGAACTCCTTGATTGGGAAAAAGCATCTCTAAACATTGAATCTCATTGACTCCATTCTCCCAATAGGCTAGGCATTGGTCTAGTCCTATGTAGTCACCTAAACGAACATCATTCTCACATTATTTTCTCTTTCCAAGCCCTAACCCTAGTAGGCTTCCTAAGACATCACACAAAATAGATTCTGGCCATCCAAAATAGATAAAATTTGGTCTAGAGTTGTGTTGGCCTGTCCTTCAGAGGTCCTCTAATTTTGAAGCAATTCTGACAGTGGAATCTCGAGTTTTGGCAAGCCCTAGTTCGCAAACCATTCTCCCTAGGTTTCCTTTGGTTAGTGTCTTTATCAAGGATCGTTGTATTAAAGTCTCAAATCAAATCTAATCTCTTGATCCTTCTTCTCCTCCCTCACTTGGTCAAGCCCCTTTGTTTGAAGTTTCATCCCAAACCCTTGACCTCGTTTGGGTCCACTAGGGCTTCTTTGTGGCACCACAAACAACCTTGTCACTCCAATTTCACAAGGATTGCTTGGAAACTCTATTCTTTCAAGGTTCTTTGGTCTAGGGCACTTCTTATCAATAAATACTCGTCAAACCTAGGTCTAGGTTTCCTTCTAGCCCTTATTAGAGAGCCATCCATCTTGCTTCTAAAGCAAGCCATCCTTATCATTAGAGTCTCTTGTTTGAATAGGCCCTTGGAATCACTACCTTTATACCCTTGATATATTTCTCCTAGTGATTTCCCTAATACTGGGACTCCTCCCATTGCTGAAAGTCACTAAAGAGCAGGGAGATTTAACTGAGGTGACAGTGGGATATTGCTCCATTGTTGCCACTTAACATAGTAGCTGCTCTATAGGAACCCCTCCTAAGACCCCTGCTAGTTTGAGCGCTAACATTTTGGCGTCATTGTTGGGGACACGAGACATGTGTCTTGTTACCCATACGACAATATTGACATATCTATTGGCGACTCTGTTGGAGGAAAGAAGCCCTAGTTCCTCATTGAACTTTAAAGTCAATCCCTATAGGGTGAAGCAAGCATTAGTTGAGGCAATTTTGTTCACCTTGGTGACTCCCATGTTATCAATGTATAAAGATAAATGGCTATCAAAAGACTTCATGAATGGTTCCCTGCTTTGGACTTCACATGGGTCCCAAGATACCCAAATGGCCTGGATTGGAAGTTCATGCGAAATATGCCACAATTTGATGGTGATCCATGTACAGCGATAAACTTATCAAGCCTACTTCTGAGATGAATGTGGTTCATCTAGATAGCCTCATTGAGTTATTTATTGCCTCTATTGGATATGAACACGAAAGTTGACTCGATTCATGTGAGCCTAAAAGCATTTAATCTTTTGTCGACTTTATCAACAAATTCACAAAGTATAAGGGGCCAAAATTCCAATCTAATGAAGCTACTTGTGAAAGCCTAGAGGTAGCCCTCCAAAGAGAGGGTCTCATTAGTCAACATGAATAAATTGGAGAGGACCTTGGGAATCTAAATTATGAGTAGGAAGATGAGTCCTATGTAGGTCGACATGATGAAAATGATGCTAAAGAGGATTGTAAGAACACATGTGATGGGGGAGAATAAATCTATGGCAAGTGAAGTTGAGGCTAACCTTACCTTTCCCAAGGATATTACTCCTGATGATTCTCCCTTTGAGAACCTTGGGGAAGGTGATCCATTAGTCCCTTGGGAGTTGACATTAGGGATCACTTCCATATTGAAAAGGATAAATAGGAAATCGTTGGTCCTCAATTTGATTGTGATCCCATTTATGACACCGACAAGGAAGATGAAGTTGAGATTTGTCTTCCCTTTCTCTCGGGTGCTATTAATAATGACATATCCATCGATACCCTCAGGAAGGAGGATTAATATTTTATCTTGCATGAAATAGGGCAAGTAGAAGCAATTGATTCTCCTTTTAGGGAAGATCCTATTTTTTATACTAGTGATGATGAAATCAAAAGAGCCCCTTGCTGCTATCTACCTTCCTTGTGATTCCAAGAGTATATTCGAAACACTTAAGGACCCTTCCCTCAATGTTGATGAACCTTTAGAATATGATTTTGACAAAAAGAAGCACGTTAAATATAATACTTCACCTTCCCCATCGCTTTCCTTTCTTGTTCATCATTTTGAGTCATCCATAAGTGATTCCCTCACCCCTTTTCATATGATCTCAGATGACCACGAGCCCTTTTCCCCTCCTAAGTGTAGTATCAAGGAAGAGCCCCTCATTAGATATATTTTGCCTTTTCAAACACACTCTTAGGATTATAAGCACACCATCATTGCCCCTCTCCAATGTGACCATCACATTGAGCAGCGTATTTATTGCGCTCCTTCCTTCCCTTAGTCTTGTTTCCGCTCCCACCATAGCCTTATGGCATCCACAAAGCATAATATTATGAACAATGATCGTGATAGGGAGTTCCTAAGCTTAGTCATTCATTCATCCAGATTTGTCTGCAAGAAAGGCTATGGATCTCTAAAAAGTTGTCCTTTCCCTCATCCAAGACTCCTTTCTACATCATATGGATATCATACTTTCCTGCCTCCCACCCACATCATCCTCCATGTGATTGTGTCTACATTGGATTTGGGATCTACTGCATGATTAATCATATAGGTAGGCATATTTATATTGATCTAATGATATGTTGGTTGCATTAGCTCTATGATTACACCTAGTATTTTCCTAAATGATTGGATGCAATGCATGTTGATTTTCTCAATAGAACTAACATCATGTTCTTTATCATAATAGATTGGTTGCATTTAGATTAACTTGTATTTAGAATAAAATTTATTTCTTATTGATTTTTATGTTCTAATATAAGCATGGGCGATCATAAGACACCGCAAAAAACATGTTGCCTCGTGTGCTTTGTCTTTGATATATCCAGGTAACAGGTCTGTGGTCCCAAGACATTGTTGGTGTTCTCATGACCTCCCCGTTCTAGTACGTTCATGCACTCTTCTAAGAGATCATGTCCTAGTTGGAGCCAAATGTTACCTATCACCAGTGGGTAGTATCCATAGGAGAAACTTTTTCTCCTAGATGGTCCTCAACCGGTAGCCAGCAACCCCTTTCAACCACCAAATAGCTTGATGTTCCACTATCTTTGCAACCTGAGCTAGTCATATGCTCCCTCACCCATCTGTTATGATCGTATGTTTGAAGGGGGACCTCCCAACACTAAAGGTATGGCAATTCATTATGTAGTTGGGTATCTTTGTTTACTTATCATGGACACTTTTGGGCATGGAATAGTGGGGGGATTTGATGGAAAGAGTGGGCTTGGTTTGTAATCTTGTCTCGTTTGTCCAATGTGATGGTTAACCTTGTATCCTGGTCCCGTACGATCTCCTTTATCGGTTATTAGCTTTAGGGGTGGCATTAAATGGGAAACACCAATTTTGGTTGCGGTCCCTCTTCCAAACACCATATACATCACTCTCCTCCACTCATTATAATAACCCCATTCACCATATTTCCCATCAGGGTCCACATTTGTCCATTGGTTCTACAAGGAGTTAACTTCCCCCTCCCCTTGTGGACCTCCCAACACTAAAGGTATGGCAATTCATTGTGTAGTTGGGTATTTTTGTTTACTTATCATGGACACTTTTGGGCATGGAATAGTGGGGAGATTTGATGGAAAGAGTGGGCTTGGTTTGTACTCTCGTCTCCTTTCTCCAATGTGATGGTTAACCTTGTATCCTAGTCCCGTGTGATCTCCTTTATCGGCTATTAGCTTTAGGGGTGGCATTAAATGGGAAACATCAATATTGCTTGCGGTCCTGCTTCTAGACACCATAGACATCACTCCCTCCACTCATTATAACCCCATTCACCATATTTCCCATCAGGGTCCACATTTGTCCATTGGGTCTACAAGGAGTTAACTTCCCCCTCCCCTTGTCCACACCTAAAGTTGAGCTTGCAACGATGCCCCAAAGGTTGACGCAACTAAAAAGAAAAGAAAAAGCATAATTTGGCCACTCTCAACAGGAAATGTACCATAAAATCTAGAAGATGGTCGGGACATACAAATTTAGCACGTAAGAAAAAGCAAAACATGAGCTCTACCCCTAACATCATGACCATCACCCTGGTTCCTAGGGCCCTTCATATTGGTGCCTTACATCATTAAGGAACCTGTGATTACCCCAGCTCCTAAAGGCCGATGAACTACCCCACCTTAAGGGGGTATTCACCGTTACAATTTGGCCACTCTTAACAAGAAATGTACCATAAAATGCAAAAGATGGTCAGGGCATACAAATTTAGCATGTGGGAAAAAACCAAACATGAGCTCTACCCCAATCATCATGACCATCACCTTGGTTCCTAGGGCCCTTCATATTGGCGCCTTACACCATTAAGGAACCCATGATTGTCCCAACCCCTAGAGGGTGATGAACTACCCCACCTTAAGGGGGTATTCACTGTTATATCTTACATATCATGCTCTCATCCCCTGGATCCCCGAGCAGTTACAAAAGAAAAATCTATAAAAGGCAAAAGACATATAAAGAAGGGTGATAACACAAGGGTCATTGTAACTCAGTTACAATGAATTCTTCCTCCTACATTCTTATACCCAAGTATGGGCTTCCCCTAATGCCCCACTCCATTCCATCATTATTTCACATACCACGTGCCATTTAATGGATGTACCATGGACATGTCACCCCCTAAGAGGCTGAAATTGGTTAACCTTCTTCTTGAACTTGGAGACACTTCTACATTCTGAAGCCAATTATGGAAGGGCATGCCACTATGAAGTGTCCACTTGGTTCCATGATTTGTAAGCTCATTTACTCAATTGCACTTATGTTTGGTTATACTGGAAAGTGAGGCGAAACATTGGATTTTATACAAGATTGCAGGTGGGTCTTTCTTTGGGGTTTTGTCTCCCCATACGGGGTCCAAGCCCTCCAAAGGGTCATATTGGCTTTTGTAGGGTGAGCGTTGAGAGCCATGGGTCTCCACCATAGTAGAGAGTAGATTTCCACTTCATAGAATTCTTCAGTTCCACTTATTCCTTGCTTGTGCTCCACCTATTTGACGATGATTATTCACCTAGACCACCTTGCCTAGTCGGCTCTACTCTTGCACCACACACTTGGCAGCTAATCCAAGGCCCAGATGAGGACGTGTTTCGCCATGAGAGACAATGGGATGGCTTGCATCATTCTTCCAACCTTTACAAATGCGATATAGGCTTGTTCGATCCATTTGGAGACCCATGACAATGTTTTATGCCCCCATAACCACTTGGGGACATCACAAGTCATTTGCTTCGATCTCAAGGGACCACCCTCTTTATCACTATGTTTGTAGCACATTCATTCATCTTGGCCCACATTGGACTCCACTAGGCCTCCTCAATGGCCATTCGACCTATTGTATCTATTATTTTTCCCTCTTTGGTGGTTTATTTTTGTATTATGGAGCTATCTTGGTGGGTTTGTCACCAAGGAATGTTATTTTTGCACATTCTTTTATTAGTTGGGGCATTATTAGGCCTTATTAGGCACATCGAACCCCTTAGGGAGGATATATATTGATGTGATAATCGTTTCATTTGATAATCATTTCATATTGATAATCGTTTTTACTCATACACAGTGTGTGACTGCAATTCATGGCTCCCTTTATGTTTACAATAGAGAAATTACATGACAAAGGCTCAGATAATCAAACTTATGGCTAGAACTTGAATCTCTAAGACTCGATTCTAGGTTCTAACAATGGCATCATAAGAGATTCTATGATTCACATATGTTGAAGTATTGTGGTTCACATATCATGGGTCACTGTCCAAACATCGCTCTATGGCTCACATTCATGAAATCTGCTCGATCTACGTTTCTAGGTGTCATATGATCTCGATTCTTTGGCATCGACTATACCTCATTAAGAAAATATACCTTACTGATAAGGTTGGAGATGATTGTGAGGTGTTGTAGATATCTATAGCAATATGTTGAGTAATATGTATAGCAATTGCAGAATGTCGACCTGGAGCCTTGACAGAGAAAATTTTGATACCATAATGATTTGATGACAGTCATCATTGATAAATGACTTTGACAAAGGTGCATGGAAGAAGATATGTGAACCTTTGTTGAAAAAGTGAGTCGGTGAATCCTTGCGAAAAGGAAGACATGAGGTATGTATACTTTGTTTTTATGTTGTTAGGGTTCTTGCAAGCATATGACATAATTCTAGGCTTCATAAATTTTATGTTTTGGTCTAGGGTTTGTAAACCCTAGATGGCATTTGGATTAGAAAACCCTAGAAAAGATGAAAAAACCCTAACCCTATTTTGGTTATTCCCTTTGTAGAATAACCTTAGCTCTTGAAATCTAGGATTTAATCCAAGGTATATGGTAAACCATAGTAAGGGTGGAAATTGGATAAAATCTAGGATTTGACATCAAAAGCCTAGGGTTGATGTTTCCACTAAAAATCTTATCAAGGGTAAGATCAATGAATTTTAGGGTTTGTATTTAAGAACCCTAGGAGTACACCCTCTGAGATACCATAGAAATCCTAGATTGATAAAATTGGCATCGTGTTCTTGTCTTTGTATATTTTGCTTGGTTGTACTTGTCCGTGAATATTGCAGGTGCATAATGAAGGAAACAAGATGGAAAGGATGGCTAAGAAAAAAGTAGTTCTTGTGCTTGTTAATGCCTTCTTGAAAATAATGAGCATGATGGAGAGGGGGAACTATAAGGAACCTAAAGGAATTGATGCTAACAAGTTCATTGATGATTAAAAGTGTAAGCATGCATCGTTGCATTTTCTAAAAGGAGTCTTTATGAAGCATGGCATCATAGATAAAAACACATGATAGTTGCAAAATTAGAATCTACTTATTTGATTTTCTTTGGAAAAGATAATCTAGTTTAAAGAGAATGAGAAAATTGGAACCATATTGCATATCCAAACATTTTATAATATCATGTTAGAGGGAGTCATTTTTGCAAAGAGGGATCATAAAGATCTCATAAGAATCATCAACATTATGACTAGTATATATTCCATCTAGTATGGAAACAATACTCTTGAAGGATGAACGGATGCAGATGGTCAGCTCTAGGTACACGAAGCAAGCTCATTCAGAAAGGATGGTTAGATGATTGTATGAAAAGCAAAGGTATGCATATTGTAAGTAACTCTTCAAGGAAAGGTTCATATCTATAAGAACCTTGCAGAAAGAGTAGAATATAAAATGTGCTCAGTAAGCTTTCCCTATGGATGCATGATGTCTGAAAGAAGAAATGTGACATGCTTTGGTATGGATAAAGATGAAGACTCTCTCACAAGATTGCATGGCATAAATATAACAATATTGATCAACATCAAGTATGGTCTCCAGAAGAAAAGAAGGAAGTTAACAATGACAACTCCAAGGAAGATATTACAGCTTGGTAATCAAGTTCGATCAATGGGCACTCTAATTAAAATGAATGCATGAAGAAAGATTCATGTAGAAATGGATCATGCGAAAGGATGTTGATCTCAAGTAAACTGATGCTTTGATGAGAAGGCAATCATGATAAGGTAAGTCTAATGTTAATATTTTTGTTATTGGTTATTTCGTTAACATATTGTTTTGCTACTTGGAAGGATATTGCATGAACACATGATGATAGTTGAGGCAAGTTCAACTATATACATAGTTTTGGCAATCATGTAATCAAGAGGTTTCATTATCTTGGGATTGAAAGGTAGTGCTGTGAAGAGATAACCTGAAGTTCAAGTTCATACAATGAAGATCACTTTTAGAGGAAGCTATGATTGGCTTGAAGTTTGATAAGGCTCAATATAACGCCTTCACTGATGATAAAGAAAGGAAAGTGATATGTAAGGTCGATGGCATGAACCCTGTCACTAGATTGAAGGGAGAGATACCAAGGAAAGAAGGAACCATGCAACTATCTCCATTAAAAACTAGTAGATGACACTCTTATGGGAACAAGCTAGAGAGCATGTGGTTATGACTTCCCAATTGAAAGGAAGAAAAGATTTCCTCTTTGCTTGAGAGGGAGTGATGATAAACATTGTTGAAAAGTGTAACTAGGTTCGGTCTTCATAAAGACATGTAATTATGATTTCATGTAATGAGATGTAAAGAAGAAAAATAAAATTATTATATTGACTTGCTTCATGGGTTTCATGAGCAAGAGATTTTGTATTTGAGTCAAGACTCCCATTGTCATGTAATGAAGTCATGGTACACTTTGTAAAAGGTCAAATTTGTCTATGTAAAGTATCCTCCAAGACCTTGTCACTTATCCTCTTCAAATCGGCCTACAATGATGAAAGAATATGCTAGAAGAAGTCATCCTAACTACAAGTAATCATGTCGGCCTAAAGGACATGAGGAAAGGTGTATATATAAATCACACTCGGCCTCACCCAAAGCAAGTAACTCGACAAGAATTTGATCAAGACGAAGTGTGAAGTAGAGTCCACCAAAAAGAAGTGCGAAGAAGGTATAGCGAAGAAGATCCTTTGGGGTATAGCGAAGTAGGGTTTCTTTTGGTATCAGTAAAGAGAGGTTTCTGGGCAGCGAATTTCTTCTGGGGCAGCGAAGGAGGATTCTTCTGGGTAACCGAGATAGAGATCTAAAGACCGAGATTTTCTGAAGCCAGTATGATCATAGGGACTGAATTTCTCTAGACGAAGTCGAGAAAAAGCAGTGTGAAGGATAGAGACCAAGTTTCTCTAGAAGGTGCCGAGGAGAGCAGTTCGAGATCAAGAAGAAAGTCAAGAAAGGGTAGACGCAGCGCATCAAGGGCAGTAACAAGGTTCGTGAGAGGATACTAGATTCAAGGTCTTTGTCATGATCTTGGTACTCATCAATTGAAGATCTAGAAGAAGAATTTTGATCGGGTTTTCCTCTCAAGAGGTGAGAGGTTTTGGCCCTAGCTGACAAGCCTACATACTGTGTCACTTGTCTTTTATTGTGCATATTGGTAACACAATAATAACATAACGAAGAAAAGGCTATAAACTAAGAAGTAAAAGTATATCACAAGCAATTATCAAGCAGAGAAATCTTTTCACCATTCATGCCCTAGATTTCTCAACAAACATCACCTGTGCATTCTCTTCTTCATGTGCATTGTCTCTGAAGTAAACATGCTTGCCCCGTGGTAAGGCTTTCGTAAGAATGTCTGCCACCTGTTCATCAGTGGAAATATACTCAAGCTTCACAGCTCCCTTCTGAACATAGTCTCTGATGAAATGATATCTGATCCCGATATGCTTTGACCTGTCATGAAATACTGGATTCTCCGTGAGTTTAATGCAACTCTGATTATCACAGTAAATCACTGAGGGTCTCAACGGCTGACCAAATAAGCCAAACAACATCTTGCGAAGCCAGATGGCCTCACAACTAGCTAGACTGGCTGCCATATACTCTGCTTCTGCTGAACCCAGTGCTACTGACTGCTGCTTCCGGCTGAACCATGACACTACTGCTGAACCCAACCCAAAACAGCACCCTGAAGTGCTCTTCCTATCAGAAGCACAACCTGCCCCATCAGAATCAGTGTATCCTACCAATCTCACTGCATCTCCCTGCCTGTAGTCCAGACCATAATCCACTGTCCCCTGCACCGCAAAATGTGTTTAGCAGCCACCCAGTGAACCTTCCTAGGCTCACACATAAACTGACTCATCGTGTTGACTGCAAAACAGATATCTGGTCTAGTGTTGACCAAATACATCAAGGAACCAATCAGCTGCCTGTACAATGTGGGATCAACCAACTCGGAATCCGAAGCATGAAGCTTCTTCCAGTTGGTAATCATCGGTGTCGACATGGGTCTACAATCCTCCATGTGGAATCTGCTAAGGATGTCCACAATATACTTCCCCTGCCCTAGGAAGAAATGCCCTCCTCCTGCCACACCTCCAAACCCAAAAAGTGATCAAGCCGATGTCCTTCATCTCAAACTCTGTCGCAAGATCTCTCTTGCAGTGCTCTATGAGTCTCTCTGCACCTGTAATGACCAAGTCATC